>JAODAL010032277.1:0-47172 GCA_025379985.1 Phyllomedusa bahiana
TAAATTAAATAGTAAACAGTAGCTTGTGTAATTGGGAGGTTTCCTGGCACCTACAAATTGACCTTTCAGCAGGATCCAAGTTAAATGATAAATTTCTGTTGCCATAAGAGATGATTACTATATAGGGATTTAATAAAGCGTTCCGTAGGAATTGTATATGTCTGTGTGCAGTGAGCTCCCCCTAGTGGTGGCTGTAGGCAAACAAAATTTTACTATGTAGTTGAAGTTGAGAAAAAAAGAGCTGTGACTCCTTTGAAATCAAGATCAAACAGAGTTAAAAGGGTTTTGCCGTGAAGTAAAATTGACGTGGGAAGCTTGGAAATCAAATAATAAACATTTTCACCATTCACCATTATTGAAAATTCTGCACAATTTATGTTTTAGCTGTTCCCTTAGTTATCTATAGTGTTCAGCTCTTCTCCAGGAGATACGAACACTGATGAGAGCTCTTCACTCCTGGCCGCACATGCTAAGACATCACCTTTCCTCTCAGGCTGTTACTGTCAGTCTCTTTCCTGCTTAGTAATCACACACACTCACTGCCGAGCGAGTGTCCAACCTTTAGGTGCTGTCATTCTAATCCTGTCCTCTGTATTTCTTAGTATGTAGTCAAACAGTGCAAATAAGTAGAAAGAAAAAAAGACACCTCAATCAGGTATGTGCATTGAGGAAAAATAATCTAGGTCCCTTATGTTGGAACGCAGAAGCTCTAACAACTACTTGTAACTACTTTATAACTACTCACAGCGCTTTACATAAACAGACCTTTGTTTGACTAGAGTGAGCGCACTGTGGGGAAAGGCATGGTGATTTTACGCCTGCTGGGTCACATGAAATGCAGTTCAAACAAATCATACACGACCCCTTTTGAGCACACTGGAACATTAGAATATCATTGAAAATTACAGGGGTTCTCCAGGGCTATCTTTTTATTTGTTATAGGGCTCACAAATGTATTATATTAAACCTTGTAATTCATACTGTAATTTGTCTATACAATATATTGGTTTCTCTATTTGACTTAAAGGGGTTTTGCCACAATCTCATTTCATACCTCCTGCATCCAGCTCTTCAGTTCTGTGTGCTCAGAAGGAGGCGTGTGGGATTTGTTTGAATTGCATATCATGTGACCCAGCAGGATGACAGCACCAGGCCTTTCCTCTCCTTAGTCATAGAAAGGTCTGTTTATGTAAAGAGCTGTGAGTAGCTACAATGTATCTCAGAGGTAAAGTTTTTGCCTCACAGCACAAGGGTCCTAGATTCAAATCCCTGCAGGAACAAAACCTATGGATTTTTTTTCTCATTGAGATTTTTTTATTATTATTTATTTGCACTGTTTGACTAATTACTAAGGAGTACAGAGGACGGGAATAGAATGACAGTACCTGGGGTTTGAACACTCAGCAGCTGCCTGAGAGGAGAGGTGATGTCTGAGCATGTGTGGCCAGGACTGAGGAGCTCACAGCCCTGGTCGTATCCCCTGGAGACGAGCTGTAAACAATGAATCACTAAAGAAGCAGCTAAAAAAAAAACGGTGCAGAATTTTTAATAATGATGAATGGTGAAAATGTTTGTTATTTACTTTGCAAACTTCCCACGTCAATTTTACTTTGTGGCAAAACCCCTTTAAATTATTGATATCAATAATGTTTTCAGTGATATTCATATTTTTTGACATGTACTACCGTGTCTCCCCGAATAAGATACCCCCAAAAGTAAGACATAGCAGATATTTTGTTGAATTCCCTAATATAAGGCACCCCCCGAAAATAAGACATAGTGGAAATCATTGCTACAGCTCCCCATACACAGGGCTGTCCCTAAGGGTGGGCAGAGAGAATGGGTGGGAGAGGGGGCGGGTTCTCCCAAGCCCTGCTCACCCCGAGAAACGGCCCTGGGACATATTGTTGTAGCACCTGAGTGTTGAAGGACCTGTGTAGGGAGGTCATGTGACTGTGATGTCACCACAGGTCCTGAACATCCCAGGACAGGAGACAGTACATGTAAGT
This sequence comes from Phyllomedusa bahiana, assembly GCA_025379985.1. NCBI lineage: Eukaryota > Metazoa > Chordata > Amphibia > Anura > Hylidae > Phyllomedusa > Phyllomedusa bahiana. Next base: position 2,010 of record JAODAL010032277.1, read on the forward strand.
AATAGAGGGAAGAGGGGGGAGAACAGAGCAATGATACTAACACACACACACACACACACACACATCTCACAGGATGGCTGATGGGGCATGCTGGAACTTCTAGTTCCACAGGTCCCAGTATGTCACATTTGAGATAAGTCACTGCAGCTGCCATAAAATGTCCTTTACATACATATATTCCTTTTGGTTTGTGAACTCTAAAATTTTTATGATATAAACACACCCCACACACACCCACCACACCCAAACAATTACCCCAAGTTTTGCATGCTAAAATTTATTTGAGAAAAAAAAGACACCCCCAAAAAAAAGGACCAAAAGGCACTTTAGGAGAAAAAAATTAAAAAATTTTAAGGGGGGGGAACCCTGCCCTTTTTTTGGGGGAAAAAACCCGGGTAGTATATATAAACCCAGTAACATCTAAAACTATGAGAAATATGAGGTGTCAGCCACAGTTACTTTAATTCTTAGACAATTTTAAAAATGGCAAGGGAAATTTTTTTCCATCTCCATTTTGGTGCCTAAAGTGGGTTTTTCTCATCGGGTTTTTTTTCCCACCTCTTTTCAAACCCCAGTTTTCAGGCTTTTGGGTGGCTCTAGAGGGGGTAAAGGGAATTTAGCTTGCTTTTTCCCTTAGGGAAACCCCTTTGGGGGGACATTGCAATGGAAGGTTTTAGCAGCGGTTTCCAACGCTAAAGACTTTTAAGGGTTAAAGTTTGCCCAGTAAAAAAGATCATAAAGCTCCTTTTTGCCCCTGAAAAAAGATCAGCAGGGAGGAGGCCCACCATCCCAGCCCCCCTGTTTAAACCAAAAGGGGAGAGGGGTCGGAAACCTTTAAGAATCTTCTGTAAACAAGCAGGAAATAAGAACTACTCTAAAATGAAGAAAAATCAGAACAGCAATGGATCTGGTAATAATTTTTTATTAAACTTTATCTACAGATTTAAAGCTAATCAATGGAGGGGAGTCCCCCTTTAAAATAAAAAAAAATATAAAAAATATATAGAAAACACTTTAATTTTTCCCAAAAAGTTTGAACACTGAAAAAGCAAACACCCGCAAACAAAAAAAAATGGGCCCTCTGTGTTCAGAGGTTAATAAATGTTTAATGGTGAAAAGGGTTTTTTAAATTTGTTTTAAATTTTTAACTTTGTGGGAAAAACCCCCATTAACCCTTTAAAAATGAATCCTATACCCCGGGGTAACCAAAGAATTGCAAACCCCCATAAGAACGCAGCTCATCTACTTCCAGAACTGAGGCTGAATCTGTAACATACAAGCTGCAAATCTGCTCTAGACATTTTGGGAGACAAGGAAGGCGCTTCGAAGTGAATTGTCGAGTCTCGTTTTCAGTGTATAATGCGTCTGAATGTTTTAAAAGTTTTTTTTTTAAAAATTTGCGTTTTAAATTAAAACACTCTGCCGGTGGGGTTTTGGCGCTTTTAACAAAATTGGGGGCTTTAGTAATGCACCAAACATGTGTGAATAATAGTTTGGGCTGGAAATAAAGGTCATTAGAATAGCATGCCCGGAATAAAACTATGGTACTGATTTTTGGGGGGAGCACGGGCCCCAGAAAACCTGTGTTTGGCCGGCTTTGCTGTATGTAAAATTAAAAGGGTGAGAGCAGCAAAAATACTTTTTCAAATTTAATGTAGTAAAAAAAAAAAATCTGAACAACATCATCTGGGTTTTTTTAAATTGTAAAATTGTTTTAGATTCTTTTGAATTTAAATACTTTTTTTTGGAAAGATATTTTTATTTTTTTGGGGGTTTATTATATTTTTTTAATTTTTTAATTTTATTAAATAAAATTTTTTTTTAAACATTTAAAAAATTTAAATTTTTATAATTTTTAAATTAATTATAATAAATTTATTTTTTAATTTTGGGATGGTGAAAATTTGAGAAATTTTTGGACATTTTTGCCTCTTACAGAAAAAATCTGGGCCCCAACTGCGCCCCCTCAGGCTCAGCACCACTTTGGGGATATTTTCTGCCGTCCGGGGCGGTAAAGGCCCCTTTACTTTTGGCGAACCAAATTATAGATTTGTGTAATTTTACGAGTGTGGTGCGACGCCCCAAAACCCCCCTCTTTTTTGGGGCGCTTTAAAAAGTGTCGATTTTTAACAAAAATCGCCTCCCCCTTTCTTTAAAGGGGCCAAAATTCAGACATCGGGACTGATAATTTAAAGGCGAAAATTTTAAAGGGCCAAAAAAAAACCGAAAAATCATGTTCCCAAAGGGCCCCATGTATGAACGGGGCTGGCGTTTTTTTCCCCCCTTTCACTTTTTTTTTAACCCCCCTTAAAGACCCGGGGTCGTATGGATACTTTCCCAGGCCACAAAGGGGGTTTTTTTGCAGGGGGATCGCCCCCGCGACCCCCAACCCCTAAAAGGCTTCCGGGTGTTAGAAAGTTTTTAAACCGCTAACCCCCGGGCCCGGAAAACAGCGCCGGCGGGGGGCTGTTTAAAAACCCGTCAACACCGGGCCAAGGGGGGCCGGGGGCTTTAAATGAATAAAGATTGGTGCCGCGCCCCCAAATTCGCCCAGGGTCTTCGGCCCCGTCGCAGCAAAGCTGCAACGGATCCGACCCCCGGGACACAGAAAGGGGGAGCCCTGTGAAGGGCTCCCGTCACTCCCAAATTTTCCGGTTTTGGGCCCACTTCCGGCCGCAGGCCAAAAAGGGGGGAAAACCCGCCTTCTTTGTACAACCCTAATGCATCCCCCTTTTTACAGCATTGGGCTGTTTTTAACAATTACCCCCCCTTTTGGGGTAAAGCACCCAAAGGGGGAAACTCAATGGTACAGTAAAAAAAAGAAAAAATTTTTTAAAATAAAAAAAAAAAAAATTTTAAAAAGTTCATACCCCCCCCCCTTTTCCCCCTTTTTTACAAAAAAAATCTTTTAAAATAATAAAAAATTCCCCATATTTGGTATCGCCGGTTCTGAAAAAGTCCAAAAGCTAAAAAAATAGGGACAAAATTTACCCCCGGAAAACGCTAAACCCCTTTAGAAAAAAAAAATTTCCCAAAACCCCAAAAACCCAAAAATTTTTTTTTTTGGAAATTTTTACGTCACTCAAAAAATGGAAAAAAAAGTGATCAAAAAAGTGGGCATGCTTTCCAAACTGCTAGCTGATGAAAAGTACACTTCTGCCCGCAACAAATGCACCTCTCAATGAAAATCCGTGGTGTTAGTACAAAAATTTATTGGGCCCGCACAAATTTGGGGCCACAGCGCAAATTTCAAAAATAGAAAATGTTTGGAATTTTTTTTTCGGTTTCCAAAAATAACGGGAAAACCCACAAAGTTTGGTTTTTGCCGGATGCGTATCAACCTGTAAATATTTTTAAAAACATTATATTCACCCAAGATTTTAACGCCATAAAAACATAAAAACCCGGAAAAAAAGCCCAAAATTTTGTTTTTTTTTTTTCCCTTTTTTCCCACCCTTTAATTTTTTTGCGGGTTTCCCCGTATATTCTATGTTCGTGAAAAACACCAAAAAGAAAGGGACATCTTTTTTTCCCCCCAAAAAATTTAAAAACCCCTTTTGTTCTAAAGGGAGGGGGAAAAAAATAAAAAAAAATTTTGGCCGGGAAAGCGGGGGAGGGGAAAAAAAAAAAGGTGTCAACAAAAAAAAAAAAAGCCGGGCCTTAAGGGGAACAGGCACACTTCAATATCAGGCGCATTATCGGCACCCGTGGGGACTTTGGTAAGGCCTGAGGTCGGGGGGGGGGGGGGGGCGGGCGCCCTACAAAATAGGGAAACTACACAGTTTTTTAGCTTCCCGTACGGCAATAAAACCAGGCCCCATTACTGTTTGGGAAAAGGGGACCAATTTTTAAAATGGTTTTCCTTACCAAAAATTTGGGGCTTAGTTGCAGAAAAAAAGATAAATCCGTGACCCCCCATAGAACAGGTTTATAGATTTTAGGCACATTTAGCTACTAATATGCGCAAAAGAAATGGTGCCATAATACATATAGGTCGCCCTTAGGGTGCGTTCCCATGGCGAAGACAAAATACCGGTCATATTTTCTGACCCGGGATTTTTCTTTTTTTTTGGGCCCCAAAGGGGGCGGCTTTTTTTTCCGCGGGTTTGGGAGATTCCCAAAACCCCCCCCCTTTTGCACCCCCATGTTCATGCCTTTTTTTCCCGGGAAAAATGCCAAAAAGAATGAAAATGTTCTAAGTTTTTTTTTTCGCCGGTTTGGGGTTTAAAAAACCGCCCATTGGGAAAAACCGTCAAATAGGGACTGTGAAAAGGATTTTCTATTTTAAAAACAAATTTTAAAATTGGGCAGTCGGTTTTTTCAGACAGTTTTCAAAACAAAAAACGTCTGTACATCCGACTGAAAACCAGTGCCGTGGGGACAAGCCCTTAGGGTGTGGCCTTGGACGTCTGCTCAGATTACAGAACAGATTTTTCTGATTGAATAATCCATGAAGTAAATTTACCTTACAAAATGAATCTAAAAACACGGAGTAAAAAATACTGAATCATCAGTGACCTCCTGTGGTAGAAAAAAATATAATATATCCTCATTTAGAAAAATTGCGTTGAATGCAGTGGAGCTGTACAATCTACTCACATATATCTATGACACATCGGAGGAATATTTTAGCCCCTTACCATCATATGACTTAAAGGGAACCTGTCACATAGGTTATGCCTCCCTTGCTGAGGACAGCACAAGTTAGTGTCAGACCTGCTGTTTCCAGCACTGTGTCCCTTATTCTGTAAGATACAGCCGTTTTAGAGCATTTACCCCTCAAATCTTATTCATGAGAAGGTGTTAGCCCCGCCCACCAAAGGCTAGCCCCGCCCACTGACAGTTATTCACATGTTTCTACCTATTCAAAGTAATAGGTTTTTCAGTTGAGGTGGGCAGGTCTAGCCTCAGCTGGGCGGGTTTTGAAAAAAACTGACTCTTTGAAGGACTCTTCTGGCTGAAAACTGCAGATTTGAGCATTAAATACACGAAAACTGCAGCATCTTACAGAATAAGGGACACAGCGCTGGGAACAGCATGTCTGACACTGGCTTGTGCTGTCCTCAGCCAGGGGGGCATAAACTATGTGACAGGTTCTCTTTAAAGGGGTTTTGCCACGATGTAATGTTGACATGGGATCCTGCAAAATGGGTATTTAATTACTTTTCTAAATATATGTGATGAAAAAATTGCAGTCTGAGAGAGCTACAGGCTGCCTTACCTGCCCTTAGTTACTTAAAAGCTTGCACTAGATACGACCAGGCAGAGTGACAGGAGCTGAACTGGCCGGGCTTGCGCAGAGCACACTTCTTATCTGATGAAAGGGGGCCTGAAGGAGCTTTCAAGCTGCTGTGGAGAAAGGTGTTGTCTTTTGTATACAGAATCCACTAGTTGTAGTTTGATTATTTGAGTGAACATTTCACACGATCCCTTATGCACCGCTCTGTGCTCTGGCTGTGTCTCTCTCTCTCAGCTCAGCGTAGCTTTGTTTACATTTGCTTCTTAGCAGATAAGGCACGTACTGGCAAAACCCCTTTAAAGGGGTTGTCTCACTACATTGATTCCTCTTACCTCAGTCATGTTCTCTTGGTTTCATTTTGAATTCAGGGGCATGTTTACTGGATTCTACTAGGCTGCAGTAGAAGCCAGGTCTGTAGCTATAGCAACCAGTGCTGGCAGCCTATCAGGAGAGATGGAACAGGTCTGTAGCTATAGTGACCTGAGGAGCTGATGCAGCCCATACAAGAGGGGTTATCTAGGAATAGGTAGGACACTGTTAATGGACACATATTGCAAAGTGACTTGCTTCTGCAAGATCTTTAACATACAAAGCAATCCCTGTAGCGAGAGAACCTCTTTAACTGTATGTCATAGTGTCGATCGGGTCCATGGAATAGGCTCACATGCTAAATCCGCTCTAATTACACCATTTAAAAGCACATCTTGTCTCACAAAAAAACAATCCCTAAGTTATCTATGTAGACGGCAACATAAAAAAGTTATGACTCTTGGAAGGCGGGGAGGAAAAATCAAAAATCTGGAAATAACTGCTACTTTAAGGGGTTAAAAAGTACATTTTGTCCCATAAAAAACAAGCCCTCATATTGCTATGTAGATGGAAAAATAAAAAAAGTTATGGCTTTTGGAAGGCGGGGAGGTAAAAAAAGGGGGCGTCCTCTATGTCTCTATGGAAGAAGGTTTCACCATCATCATAGTCAAAGATTCTTTACTGGACACTTCTTCCTCTGTCGTCGGGTCAAGGGCTGCGAGTAGATTAGAGGACGTGCGTGGAGGGACAGGATGGGTATTTTCAATTTTGTCTTTGAAGTGAGTGGCCAGGTCTTCAGCACAGAGGTCAGTGACCGGAGCCTGCGCTTTAGGCCTTAGGAGGGAGTGGAAGGTGTCAAAGAGGCGTTTTGGGTTGTTGTGTAGTGTGGAGATGAGGGAGGTGAAATATTTTTGTTTGGCGCAGTGAAGGGCAGTGTGATAAGTCCTGAGCATGAATTTGTAGTGGAGAAAGTCTGCAGGTAGCTTTGACTTTCTCCACAGCCGCTCAGCACACCTGGAACATCGCTGGAGAAAACGAGTCTGAGGTGTGTGCCAAGGCTGCGGGCGTCTGACTCTGGTGGTGCGGTGTGTGAGTGGTGCCAACATGTCCAGGGTGGTTGTGAGAGTTTCATTGTAACGTTTGACAGCCTGGTCTGGACAGGAGAGGGAGGAGATTGGGGGCAGTGAGGACTGTATGGTGTCTGTGAGTTCCTGAGTATTAATGGAGCGGATATTTCTGTATGGATGATGGGCAGGTTTGTCCAGAGAAGGCTGAGAATTAGTGATAATGAAGGAGATAAGGTTGTGGTCAGAGAGAGCATAAGGAGAATTAGTGAAGTTAGAAATGGAGGAAAGATGACAGAAGACCAGATCCAGAGAGTTCCCATCCTTGTGGGTTGGGGAGTCAGTAAACTGCAAGAGGCCAGTAGAATATGGCCTTGCTGCTTGAAAAAGGCCATATTCTACTGGCTGAAACGTTGCTATTTGTACTCCTTATGGAATAAACAGTTCCTGTTTTTTTATCCGATTTGGTGCTGCCATTCGCATTCTTTTTGAAATTTTGCTACCATGGAGCTGCTGTCACAAGAGGTTATGATGGTGGATTCTTTAGTGTAAGAGCGGTGACACCATGGAGCTGCTGCCACAAGAGGTTGTGATGGTGGATTCTTTAGTGTAAGAGCGGTGACACCATGGAGCTGCTGCCACAAGAGATTGTGATGGTGGATTCTTTACTGTAAGAGCGGTGACACCATGGAGCTCATAGCCACAAGAGGTTGTGATGGTGGATTCTTTACTGTAAGAGTGGTGACACCATGGAGCGCGCAGCCACAAGAGGTTTTGATTTTGGAGTTATTGATTAAGTTCAAGAAGGTTTATGTGGCTTTCTGGAAAAATATACAGTAATATTACAATTTATGGGGACTGGATTCTGGAGATAAGACGCTGATCCAGGGACTATTCTGATTGCTGGATTTGGAGTCGGGAAGGAATTTTTCCTCTTTTATGGGACAATTGGCTTCTACCTCATAGGGGTTCTCTCCTTCTTCTGGATCAACACTGCAGGGTTATAGGTTGGACTTCATGGATCTGGGTCTTTTTCCGGCCTTATCTACTATGTTACTTTGTAACTAGATCTACCCTTTGAAGTATCCTCTGAGTTCTACATTGCCTCCCACTCCGACATAGGGTATGGAGAGGCTCAGAGTCCTCCCTGAGGCATTGCATGTCCAGTGTCAGATCTGGCGGGAGTATGGAATTGGATGGACGTTTTATGGGATGATTGCGGTTTTATTGCTATGAGATGTTACATATGTGACGTTATATTTTCCTTTTCCAGATAAAGAACATCCTGGGAAGCAACGTTCTCGTATGCGTCATTGCCTAGTGAAATGACGACTTGAGCCGAATACCTCACTCCCCTGCCGATAGCTGGATGTACGCCTATCAGGACTCCTCATCATTTCCTCAGGACAATTCCTATTTGTACAATGCTGGCTTCAGTATGGGCTATATCATGGTCTGTTTTCTAATTGTTCCTATTTATTCAAGCCACAGTTAAAGGAGGCTCCTTCTTATCAAACAGTCACTATTACCTATGTGTCTCCATGGTAACAGACTACAGCTAAATCCTGTGTAGTCAGATTCTGCAGTCATACTTCCTTCTATCTTTCCTCTACTTCTTACTAACATCAATTGGTGAGCCACAAAAAAGTAGGGGACAGATGGATATCAATGGGCCTCATTTGTCAAAACTGTTGGACAGTAAGACTGTTGGTTGCCCACAGCAACCAATCAGACCCAATGGCAACCAATCAGAGCCCATAGCAACCAATCAGACCCTATAGCAACCAATCAGAGCTCATATCAACCAATCAGAGCCCATAACAAGCAATCAGAGCTCATAGCAACCAATCAGAGCCCAAAACAACCAATGAGAGCTCATATCAACCAATCAGAGCTCATAACAACAAATCAGAGCCGTGGAAACCAATCAGAGCTCATAGCAACCAATCAGAGCCTAAAGCAACCAATCAGAGCCCATAACGACCCATCAGAGCTCAAAGCAACCAATAAAAGCTCATGGCAACCAATCAGAGCCCATAGCAACCAATCAGAGCTCATAGCAACCAATCAGAGCCCGTGGCAACCAATCAGAGCCCGTGGCAACCAATCAGAGCCCGTAGCAACCAATCAGAGCCCATATCAGCCAATCAGAGCTCATAGCCACCAATTAGAGCCCATAGAAACCAATCAGAGGCCATAGCAACCAATCAGAGCTCATAGCCAACAATTAGAGCCCATAGCTCATAATAACCAATCAGAGCCCATAACAGAGCCTGTGAAAACTGATCAGAGCTCAGCTTTAATTTTCCCAGAGAAGGGTAAGAAATGAAAGCTGATTTCTGATTGGTTACTATGAGCTCTGATCGGTTGCTATGACCTTTGATTGGTTGCTGTGAGCTCTGACTGGTTACTATGAGCTCTGATCGGTTGCTATGAGCCCTGATCGGTTGCTGTGGGCAACAAAGACAGTCATACTGCTAGACAGTTTTCATACATGAGGTCCAATATGTATTGCCATATCAGATGACACAGGATTGGATTGTAGTCTGTTACCATGGAAACACATAGGTCTGCAAAGGAGCCGCAGGCACAAAAAAATAGGAAATTTGTTATTTTTAATGGGGTTTTTTTGTATTTCAGTCGTATTGTTATAACAAAAAAATTATTCAGCCCTTAGAAGCAAAGGTCCCGCTATGTTATAGTTTATCCATAGTTATATGAACATTATAATGCTATCTTTATATCCCAGATTATGCCCCCCACCTTCTATCCTCTCTGTCCTTGAACAATCCCAAGTTGCCAAAAAACTCCAGTTTGATGTAAATTAATAGGAACCCGGGCTTCTTTTGTGGTCCAGGACCGTTGGCAGGTACATGGGATATATATATGTTGCCCATAGCAACCAATCTAATCACTGCTTTCGTTGTCAGACCATCAAAAATCTAAAGCTTAATTCTGACTGTTGCTATGGACGACATTTCCATTTTTCCGTTTGCAGAAGGATCTTGCATATTATACTGTAGAACAATGAGACGGTAAAGACTATGTCCACCTTTAAGCATCTTTTTACAGTTTACATATAGGTATAATATAAACATAATGGAGAGTATCTCTGTAAGAGATCCCGTGTTAAAGCCTGTATCATATTCCAGAGCTGTATTCATAATTCTGCTGATTAATTTTGGAAACAATTGACAAGCTTGTCAGACAAACCCCTAAGAGTTTAGCTAATAGTTCAGTGGAACTATTTGTTTTACTAACATAAGATTTTTACTCAGAATCTGGGGTTAAAGCGATACAAATCACAAAGCACGTTCTGCAATGATATCAGCCAGGAATGTTGGAAGATTTCAGCTCTGGAGCCCACAGAACTTTGAATTCAGCTGTGAAGTATAATAATGTCTGTAAGTCAGGATTAGTGAAAGATATGTAATGTAAAGTATGTACATTGTGATTCTACCAGCAGAATAGTGAGTGCAGCTCTGGAGTATAATACAGGATGTAACTCAGGATCAGTACAGGATAAGTAATGTATGTACACAGTGACTGCACCAGCAGAATAGTGAGCGCAGCTCTGGAGTATAATACAGGATGTAACACGGGATCAGTACAGGAAAAGAAAAGGATATACACATAGACTGCACCAGCAGAATAGTGAGTGCAGCTCTGGAGTATAATACAGGATGTAACTCGGGATCAGTACAGGATATGTAATGATATACGCAGTGACTGCACCAGCAAAATAGTGAGTGCAGCTCTGGAGTATAATACAGGATGTAACTCAGGATCAGCACAGGATAAGTAATGTAATGTATGTGCACAGTGACTGCACTAGCAGAATAGTAAGCACAGCTCTGGAGTATAATACAGGATGTAAATCAGGATCTGAGCCGGGTAAGGAATTTATGTACAAAGTGACTGCACCAGCAGAATAGTGAGTGCAGCTCTGGAGTAGAATACAGGATGTAACTCGGGATCAGTACAGGATAAGTAATGTATGTACACAGTGACTGCACCAGCAGAATAGTGAGTGCAGCTCTGGAGAATAATACAGGACGTTACTCAGGATCAGTACAGGATAAGTAATTTATGTACAAAGTGACTGCACCATCAGAATAGTGAGTGCAGCTCTGGATTATAATACAGGATGTAACTCTGGATTAGTATAGGATAAGTAATGTATGTACGCAGTGACTGTACCAGCAAAATAGTGAGTGCAGCTCTGGAGTATAACACAGGATGTAACTCAGGATCAGTACAGGATTTGTAATGTATGTACATAGGGACTGCACCAGCAGAATAGTGAGTGCAGCTCTGGAGTATAATACAGGATGTAACTCAGGATCAGTACAGGATTTGTAATGTATGTACATAGGGACTGCACCAGCAGAACAGTGAGTGCAGCTCTGGAGTATAATACAGGATGTAACTCAGGATCAGTACAGGATTTGTAATGTATGTACATAGGGACTGCACCAGCAGAATAGTGAGTGCAGCTCTCCCCGTTCTCTAGGGCTGGATCATAGCGAGCTACAAGACACCTCAAGGGGCGTTTTTGCTTCATGGCAAAACCCCTTTACAGCCTTATACACAGTAGACAGCTGGAGTATTTGTTGAGCTAAAAAAATTGGAAGTGGAGTTCTGCTTTACAACCAATACATCTGCTACAGGAGTGTGTAACCTCTGCTGGCCTAAAAGATTGTCAGATCAAAGTACTCCCTCATGGTTTTTAGTCAAACCTTGACTCTTTTGGAAATCTCTTATCGAGAGAATTGGGGTCTCCAGCTCCCCTATCTGGCATCACAGTTAGTGGCAACCTCCATTGTAATTTATGGCGGTATTTCATAACTGCTGTCTATTAGTATGGAGAACTACAGCCACGTTGTAAACCCCTTTCATGCTATTGACTTGCGCCCCTCATTTCTTCCAGCCGCATAGTGCACCACTATTACACTATGGTTTAGATGCTCTCCTGTTGCATGCCGTGCTCTTCTCTTCCAGGCCCCGATATCTATGATCTAGGAGAGGTCTGCTGTTTGAAGGGGTTGTCCAGTGGAAGAAAATAATTTGAAACTGGGCCAGAGTGGGAAAAAGGAAAGAAAGTTATACTTATGTCCCAGTCCCACAGTGCTTCCCCAGCGCCCTGAAAACTGCTCCTCTTCACTTTTAGGTTCACACAGGATAGGTTAGCGCTCCAGTCACTTATAAAGGAGTGCAAGCCTCTCCTGTGTGTCTGATTCAGATCCTGGAAGTAAAGAGGAGCGGATCATCGGGGAGCGCCCATATAGCAACCCAGGGCGGACGGGAGGTAAGTATAACTTTTTTCTGTGTTTCCTAACTTGGGCCTCAGTTCAAATGAATTTTTTTCTGCTGGGATACCCCTTGAATTACACTGGGGAACACTCATTTTGGTGCCTTAAAAGTTGGAACCCTTTTTGAGTGTATTTGGGGCGCTGATTCTGAAAATGACGCCCGTTGTCCCCTATCAGCTCTAATTTTGGAGATCCGGCATCACCACCTTAACCAGTATCTGCTGGTGAGAGTAGTGTCACTCAATAGTGTACGGAAGAAATGTTGGAAATTGATGTGAAACAGAAAAGACGTAAATCTGAGAACATTTAAAGAACACATGAGAACAAAATATGAATGTGCATGATCGAAGTCAATCCTATTCATCTGCACTACACACACAGATTAATCACAAGAACAATGTGGAATCATGGGATTAACATCACATAAACTACAGCTGCTAGAACAAAATGGATGGGATTTTCTGACTCGGCCGCTCTCAAATACTAAGGATAAGGTCAAAATTTCTAGGCACCAAAAATAAAAAAATGTTGCTCCCCAGTGTTATTGCAAGAACAGGCTGTGGATTTTGCATTTCTAAAGAATCTTGATGTAAGTCTAATAATTCCATAGTCTTCTGCCCCAGCTTGAAGTATGTGCTTGGCCTAGAACCGCATCTTAATCCCCACCGGCTGCAATGTTCATTGGGGCTAAACGCATGTTATACTGGTCCTTGTGTCATAAAATGAATTGGGTCTTCTTCCGAGCCAAGCTCACAGCTAGCTTTAGGAGGAATTACTATTTTTGGTTTTCCATAATAGCGCTACTCTTCCCTACCAGACTGTGTTTGGTATTGCAGCTTCACCACATTCACTTGAAGAACAGAACACCAATCACATTGCATGGAAAAGAATGGAGCTGTTTCTAACAAGGTTGGGCCACGACTCCCTATCACCATCCAATGTGCTCATATACGAAATTAAAACATGAAAGGGAGAGGCATGGACCGCACATCCTCACACTATACACTGATCTAATGTTTCTCAGCAAAGCTTTACAAAAATGAACAGGAGGTTCTTAGTATATACTTTTTGATCAAAACGTATAGGCCCGCTTGCCACTTCACGGCGACTTCTATAAAGTGGGTCCCTACACTAAATGGGTGTAACACTGCATGGCGGCCACCGCCGCAGTAAAAGCCACACCAGCGAGGGGCACAGCCCAGTGGCCCAACAGCACCACTACTGCCAGACCTAGCCCCCCGGCTCTGGGCTGCACCACCCCACAAGCAGAGCACCACAGCAACAATGGCCGCCACACAGCACCAACACCAAAAAAATGGAAAGGTTCACACAGCTCACCTCTCCTGGGCTCCCTGCAAGCACATCAAAGAGTATGCTAAGAACCTCCTGTTCATTTTTGTAAAGTTTTGCTGAGAATCATTAGATCAACGTATCGTGTGAGGATGTGCAGTCCAGGCCTCTCCCTTCCATGTTTGTGTTCATATATGAAATTAGTTCACACTTGACCACTGTTCCAGCACTACCAGAGCTCCTGCGTTCCCCCCTGCTCTCTCACTGATGATGTCACGTTCATGGATCACACAATGCTGTGGCCAATCACCGACCTCTGTGGTCACATGACTGCTGAGACCAGGGATTGGTTCCAGCATCATGTGATCCATGAATGTGACATCATCAGTGAGGGGCTGAAGAAGGAGGGTGGGTACACTGGAGCTCTGGAACCGTGGTGGTGGTGGGAGAGATAATTATGAAGCACGAGTTAATTTCCAATTGTAGCACAGTGGGAAGTGATAGCGAGGTTTTTAAAAGTCTTGGAAAAACTCTTTAGCTAAGCATAAAGCCTTGGGCCTATGAGCTTGTTGAAGTATAGTCTCAAATGATGATATCTGGGAACGAAGCTGCAGGGAGAGACACTTGTCCGTAGCCATAGACAACATTTAGAATTAACAATACATCAAAGTAAAAATCTTCTCCCCCAACATCCTACATCATAAAAAAGAACAGCGCTCAGGGACTGAATATTACCAGGGACTATTATCACAAAATCTCAGCGCAGATTCGGACTAGGGTGCCTAAGGCCCACAGGTGGAGTTGATTCTAGGGGCCCACCAGTTGAGTTGTTCATGGGCCCACAGGTGGAGTTGATTTTAGGGGCCCACCAGTTGAGTTGTTTATGGGCCCACAGGTGGAGTTGATTTTAGGGGCCCACCAGTTGAGTTGTTTATGGGCCCACAGGTGGAGTTGATTCTAGGGGCCCACCAGTTGAGTTGTTCATGGGCCCACAGGTGGAGTTGATTCTAGGGGCCCACCAGTTGAGTTGTTCATGGGCCCACAGGTGGAGTTTATTTTAGGGGCCCACCCTACAGCTACTGTAAATGACTGTAGATGCCTCCTATACTCTGCCTCTTGCTTTTTGACTCTTTTTCTATTCTTTTTTCGCCTGTTCTGAGGATTTATATGCAGTTCAAAAACAACTTCATGTCTACCATGATCAGGGGCCCACTGCGGGTTTCACCTATTTCCCTGTGGGCCAGTCCGAGCTTGTATCAGCGCTATACTTACTGTATTAGTTTGGCAAAAACAAATTTGGTGAAGGCCATTTTGGTGCCTGGATAAGGGTTTTACTTTTTGGTTTTATTAAAATAAAGCTTTCATTTAGAGTATAAAAACTTCTACACCTTTCTATCATACTTTCTGGATAAGGTTCGATTCTCTGCTATCTCTATGCAGACTGGCAGACTCACACAGCCACTGGTGGCTGCAGATTTATCCACATGCAGCTACCGAACCATCGAAACCTTTCCTTAGTTTCAGTCCTTTACAATTTGTAATATACTCCTTTGCTGTCTGTGAATGAGAACGCTCTAATTTACATTCAAAGTCAGAAGGCTTGTAAATACTTGGTTGAGAAAAGGATACAATTGTATCCGGTCTAGACAATGCTCTGTGAGCTAAACACATAAGCATCAGTTGCACAAATATCCCTGGTAGTTTGCTGCAATGTATTAGTCTGGATTCCAGGCTGTTTAGCTAAAAGAGCATTGTCTAGACTTGATAAATTTATATTTATTTCTCAGGAATAGCTATGTACAATGGTTTAGTCTGGAGTCCAGGCTGGTTAGTTCAAAGAGCATTGTCTAGACTGGATACAATTCGATTTTTCAGGTGAGGGCAGGTTTAGCTATGTACAGTGTATTAGTCTGGAGTCCAGGCTGTTTTGCTCACAGAGTATTGTCTAGACTAGATTCAATAAACTCTACTTCTCAGCTGAGAGCAGGGCTAGCTATGTGCAAGGTATTATTCGGGATTCCAGGCTGTTTAGCTCACAGAGCATTGTCTAGACTTTATAGAATTGTATCCACTTCTCAGCTAAGAGCAAGACTAAGGCTATGTTCACACGGCTTAAAATGGGCCGTATTTCGGTCCGTAATTACGCGCCAGAGTGCGCAAATTACGGGCGGAAAACGGCCCATTCATTACGGTAATCCACAGTTCTCATAGAGAACGATGGATTACGTCCCCTCTCCCTGCTCGGCGAATCCGCCGGGCAGGGAGATAATTGACATGTCAATTACTAGCGGCGTATACGCGGCGCTAGCAATGATTGGCTATGGGCCGGCGAAGTGCCGCCCCCCCGCTCGCTCCCCCACTCCCGCCCCCGACCACAGGGCGTAACTGCGGGACGTAATTACGCCCCGCAGTTAACCCGTGTGAACATAGCCTAACTATCCACAATATATCAGTCTGGAGTCCAAGCTGTTTAGCTCACAGAGCATTGTCTAGAATGTATACCATTGAATCTATTTCTCAGCTGAGTACAAGACTAGCTATATACTACATATCAGTTTAGAGTTCCAGATTTTTAGCTCATAGAGCATTGTCTAGAGCTGGTATAATTGCATCCACTTCTCACTTCTTATTAGCCAAAAGAAAACCGAGTCATACATTACACTAAAAGGTTGTAGAACATTTCATTCATATGAATTCAAATCTTTATCTACAGAAAACCTCTCTGACCATTAATCTGACATAACATAGGCCCTATGCATAAATCACAATATAACGGGACACTGAGATATTTTATGGTGAATGCCGCTCTGAAGACCTCTATTCTATTTCTGTCACTGTACAGTTCTATATGAAAGAAAGTTGCTATTTTTATGTAAATATTTTGTAATACGGAGAAATAAACCCTCGCGGTCCTATATACTGTCTGTACATACTGTACACAGATGCATTTTATATGTAATTATATGTTTGGTGTCTCGGCGCTTTTTGTGTTCTTCTGCTGTCTTTTTCAGAGATGTGTCGTACGCTTCCTGTTTCTTGACAATAAAAATTTTCTTTACATAACTCTGTAATATTGGTTTCCTCATTGAAAAGAGTTGATCCATAGGTATAAGGTATATGACGAATGTATTATGCGAGGGTATCATGAAAGAAGGTTAAAAAATAATGCAAATGCTGCATCCAAAACTTCCAGGCCATCCCCATTGATTAAACTGTGAGCAGCTCAAGTGGACAGGACTGTGGTGTGACTGGTCCTGGTATATTTCACAGTGCTGTGCTGGGTGCTCACATATCCATTAATAAGGTTAAAGGGTGTTCCCACCATAGACTTTGATGGCATATTGATAGGAAATGTCATTAAAGGGGTTGTCTCACTACAAAGAATAGCTTTCAAAATGTAGGGAACACAAAATTAAGACATTTTTCAAACATATTGCTTTGTTCATCTGTTTTTGTTAAGGAGATACAAGTGACTTTATCACCTCCCTGGCTATTTCTGTTCCCTCAGTGACGGACCTGTAAACATTTCTCCCCCCTTCTGTTTATTCTATGTTTATTCTATGTGATAGCAGTGAGCGACGTCATCACACAGGTCGTGGCAGCTCTGTGCTGGCCGGCAGTAAAAAGCTTGATTTATCTAAAGTAAACAGCACTAATTAGTGTTTTTGTTTGAGGGATCAGATAAAATCTCGTGCTAGTAGTTCTGGAAAGCTTCTGAGCTAACTTAAACTAATTAGCAGAATGAAAACACAGAGTTGAATACACCAGGGAGCTGTATGCTAATTACAGACAGTCTGACCAGGAAGTGACAGAGTAAAGCTGCATTATTTCATTCATGCATCCTATGAAACTCTGTGGGGAGACAACCCCTTTAAAGTCTGATAGGTGCGGGTCCCATCTCTGGGACCTGTACCTAGCTGTGGAACAGAGGTTGCACTTCTGCATGATATGCAACATGCCAAATTTCATGTGCCTAACTTTAGTCTAGAATGCGCCTGATGTATGAGTCTGCTGTACAGCGAGTCATAAATCAAGCGCATTCTAGAGATTGGGGGACAGTTCTGGCTCAGGTAAACCACGTTGAAAGTGTTCTACCTGTTCCAACTGTAATGCACCTAGAAATGACATAGCGAAGCTATAAATATGTAGCTTCGCTACGGTTCTAGTGCGCCCCGCCTGCCGCACTCCCCCACCCCCCGAGATCAGGTGCATTGCAAAGCACGGCAGGCGCTATGTAAAGCACCCGGGAGTGGAGTGCAGGAGATTTAAAAATGTATGAACGGGACTGCGCCTGATATCGGGCTGGAAAGACGGCAGATATCTGGGGCAGCCTCGTTCATACATGTCGCCTTAAATTCTGTTCTTTGGGAGTTCTGAGTATAGCACACACCACTCACCTGTACTCAGAACTCCCATAGAACAGAATGGAGACTTGTGTGCAAGTGCAACTGGCTCTCCAGTCTGAGCCGAGACTTTCAGGGGCCTGTTCCCGATATAGGTACGGGTCCCAGAGATGGGATCCGCACCTATCAGACCTTGATGACGTATCCTATCAGTATGCCATCAAAGTCTGTGGTGGGAACACCCCTTTAAGTATGCACAGATACATAGGTATATTTTTCTATGTGGATATGCGCATGTACAGTGTATTAGTCTGGAGTCCAGGATGTTTTGCTCACAGAGTATTGCGTAGACTAGATACAATAAAATCTACTTCTTAGCTGAGAGCAGGTTTAGCTATGTTTAGTGTATTAGTCTGGAGTCCAAGCTGTTTAGCTCACAGAGTGTTGTCTAGAGTGTTTACAACTGTATCTATTTCTCAGCTGAGTACCGGACTAGCTATGTACATAGTTGCCAACTTTTGCAATTGAAAAAGCAGGAGACTGTAAAAATTAGCATGGACACGCCCATCTTGTCGGTGAGCCACGTCCCTTCAAAAAGCCACACCCACTCCACCTAACTGCATAACGGCTTTGAAAGAAAGCCAGGTAGATGCCCTTATAGCCAGGTAGTAGCCCCCCATAACCAGGTAGTGCCCCTTACAGGCAGGTAGATGCCCCCTTGTAGCCAAGTAGATGCCCCCTTGTAGCCAAGTAGATGCCCCCCTTTGTTAGCCAGGTAGATGCCCCCCTTTGTTAGCCAGGTAGTGCCCCCTTTGTTTGCCAGGTAGTGCCCCCTCTGTTGCCAGGTAGATGCCCCCATTGTTAGCCAGGTAGTGCCCCCTTTGTTAGCCAGGTAGTGCCCCCTTTGTTAGCCAGGTAGTGCCCCCTCTGTTGCCAGGTAGATGCCCCATTGTTAGCCAGATATTGCCCCCTTTGTTAGCCAGGTAGTGCCCCCTCTGTTGCCAGGTAGATGCCCCCATTGTTTGCCAGGTAGTGCCCCCTGTTGCCAGGTAGTTACCCCCTCTGTTGCCAGGTAGTGCCCCATTGTAGCCAGGTAGTGCCCCCATTGTGAGCCAGGTAGATGCCCCCATTGTTTGCCAGGTAGTGCCCCCTCTGTTGACAGGTAGGTGCCCCCATTGTTTGCCAGGTAGTGCCCCCTCTGTTGCCAGGTGATGGCCCCCATTGTTTGCCAGGTAGATGCCCCCATTGTTTGCCAGGTAGTGCCCCCTCTGTTGCCAGGTGATGCCTCCATTGTTTGCCAGGTAGTGCCCCCATTGTTTTCCAGGTAGTGCCCCCTTTGTTGCCAGGTAGTGCCCCCATTGTTTGCCAGGTAGATGCCCCCTCTGTTGCCAGGTAGTGCCCCCCTAAAAATAAAATAATACAAGCCACTCACCTGACCAGGCTCCTGCAGCGCGGCCGCTCCGGACGATCTCCTCAGGGGACGTGAGAGCAGCCGCGCGTCACTTCCCCTGCGCCGCTGACCTGTATGTACGGCGCACACCGGCGCTGTACATACATGGGGAGAAGGGAGCGATCCCTCCTGCCTCCTCCCTGCACAGCGAGACTCCAGGCGGGTGAAGCGGACGCAGCGGCCGCTTCACCCGCCTGTAGGAGCGGCACGGCGGCGCCAGAGTAGCGCACTAGCGCTACTCTGTCGCCGCGGTCCATTAAAGAGCCCCCGTTGCCTGCTGGCGGCGGGAGAAATGCCAACTCTGCCGGGAGGGCGGGGGGGGGGGGGTAACCCCAATTAGCGGGACTCCCCGCCAAAAGAGGGAGAGTTGGCATGTATGGCTATGTATCATGTTTAGCTCACAGAGCATTGTCTACACCTGACACAATTGCATCTACTTTTCAGCTAAGAGCAGGACTAGCTATGTGCACTATATCAGTGTGGAATATAGATGACTGAGCTCACAGAGTATATTCCTAGAAGCGGTATATGGATTAAGCAATGTACAACCTACCCCTCTTGGTCCACGCATCTCCAAAATCTTTCTGGAGTGAAGACCCTAATGATTCCTGTCCACTAAATGTTTTATACTTGAAACCTTTCACCAAGAACTTAGATTGGAGAAAGTCTGTTATGACATAAGGAAGTGTTTCACATGCTGACAATACAAAAACTAGCAATGATAATTAAAGTGGGTGATCAGAAGGCGCAAGCCCTTCACATGTGTCCTGTCAGAGCAAATAAAGTTGATAGGGATAGGTCCCTCACTAAGGATAAGTTAAAGGGGTGTTTTCCGATTGTTCAAAAGCTCATTTGTCTATCGGGGCATGATGAAAAATAGAATACAAGCATCATATTCACCCCTGGACGCTCCTGTTCTGTGGTGGCAGCCGTCCCGGTGATCTGGGCAGTAGCCATGGACATCTGATGTCGTTCTCTCAATCGTTCTTTTTCCCTTTTCTTCTACATCCGGTCTCGTCACGCCACTGGGCAGAGTAGGCGGCTGCCTGGGAGGGGCCTCTGTGCTTGTGGGGCCTCCGGGCAACCACCTAACTTGTCCAATGGAAGAGACAGCCCTAGTGTGTATGTCTGTGCATGCCTGTACATGGTTGTGTATGTCTGTGCATGCCTGTACATGGGTGTGTATGTCTGTGCATGCCTGTACATGGGTGTGTATGTCTGTGCATGCCTGTACATGGGTGTGCATGTCTGTATATTCTGCCCCCAATGTACGTTAGAGAAATCCTTGATAGAGTGTGAGAAGACTCTGCAAAGCATATGGTATATAGTGAACTCGCTATAGTAATCCCCTTCCAAAGCATGTGGAGGTCCAGTAAGAAGGATGCAATGGATGTGCTTAAGGGTAGTTTTTATTGACTGTACCTTGAGAGAACACACAGGAGGTTGCAATATATGCGGTCAAAACAAATTCTCCTCTCAGGTCTCTGCAAACATGTCTAGACAAGATGGAGACACAGCAACAATTTGACACAGCAGCAATGTGAGAAGACAGGATGTGACCTCACATAAGAGGAGGAGCATGAAGCAAAAGCATATGGGAAATACATGATATACATGTGTATGTCTGTACATGGGTGTGTATGTCTGTACATGGGTGTGATATGGAGGCTTCCAGGTCATCCTAACCTCGTTGTGTGGCATCCAAATTAAACCAGGAAGTGTATATTTATATACATGAAAAGAATGAGAGACATCTAAAACAAAATGTCAATGCAGTCTTCCCGTTTATTAAAAGTTGTTCACAAGTTTTTATAACCTTTGTTTTAAGGTGGATCATATGCAAAAAGACAGTAAGGGAAACATGTATGAATGGGACTGCACCAGTATTCTGGCATACTTTGAGTCAAAAAACTGTCATAGTCCTGTTCTATAGATGTATGAACAGTTGCACTCTAAACTTTGGCACAATCAGCGCCTGCCCCGACCCTTTGTAATGCGCCAAAGATGTGGGGGCGAGTCGTCATCATGCTACAATGGTGACTGGGCATACTCCGGTGAGCTGCAAGACTTCTTTCGACCCTTTGGGGTGTTCTGCGGAGCAGGGAGCTAGCGTTCAAGTCCTCTGGATGCACATACACTTAAAGAGACCGTCGGCGCTCCGGGCCCATGGCAGCAGCTGGAAGCCGCCGACCTGAGGTTTGGGGCAGCGGCAGTTTTATCCGGGGCACAAGCTCCAGATAAAACTGCCTAGCAACGCCCCTGCTGGGACCTGCTGATTGTCTATGGCTACACCTGCTGGGACCCGTTACCTCTGTCCTTGTCCTGCACTTCAGCTGTCACCATGAATGGTCACGTCAGGGGTAGCGACCTGGGGGTTTCCTGCAGTAAAGTCCTTCTGGCTTTGCAGCTGGCTCTGGTGAAGACCAGGGGCCCCGTAGACTCCGCTCCTTGACGTGATTGTTTCTACACCATCTATAGTATGCTTGTGGTGATCACAGGGGATCCACAACTACCTGGCGCCCACCGTGTCACCGTGACACTGCTGGTCGTGATAGTAGGTAGGATCTTTCCAGATTATTGTAAATTCAGTTTGAATTCCATATCTAATATCTGAACCATCACCCAGATCCCTGAGATAAAATACTCCTTCCAGTTCCATAATACATGGCTATGCTGTAAGTTCCAGCATCTCCAGGTGAGGGGTTCCTTAACGTTACATAATTTGACATGCAAGTTCCTGTTTTACAGTTTCTTGGCCTCATACTTGCCTTCATAATAGTCATACGTGTTAATAGTCTCTCACCAATTTTATCTACTCAATACTGGGCAGCCTTTGGGTTATAACCCTAGCTATACCCTTCTTTCCAGCCTACATCTCCTCAGGATTTGCACATTTTAGTTACACAAATACAGGTGGTCCATTTGTTAAACATGTCTGTCTGACTTGCCAGCGAAGGAATAAAATATACAGACGTCAAACTGGAAAGTCACCATGGGCTCCGATGAATTATTCCATAAGACAGGAACCCAACGATCATCAGGAACATATTTTTCTCTCCATCCTCCCAGAACACACATCTTCCATGGTGAGTCTTTCTCCCACTCCCCACATACCAGGAATTTGTATGGAAATGAGAAATGCCTTTTAAGTACTGTCTCTTATGGTCCTTCCAGAAAGCGAACGTCTTCCTTGGATTTTTGGAAAGGAATCTTCAAGGGATAAAATTGTTCACAGCCACAAACCAAGCAAACCTGCAATATAAATTCTATTTATCCCTCTCTTTGCAATAAGATGCTTGAATTCCAATCCTCTTAGGGCAACATGTATGATTTTTGGCACCCAGATGCCAAATTAAATGCGCACAATAGTAGTGTAGAATGCACCCGAATCTGTGAACCTGTTCTACTGCGGGTCATAAATCATGCCCATTCTAGCTACAAAGCGAAACTTCTGGCTCAGGTAAACCACTTTTAAAGTGCTCTACCTGTTCCAGCAGCAATGTGCCTGGATTTGCCGTACTGAAGCTATAAATGTGTAGCTTTGTACGGTTGCAGTGTTCCTGCCTCCAGCACTCCCCCCGATCTCAGGTGCATTATAACCCCCTTAACGACCGCCCGCCGACTTTTGGCGTCGGCATTTCAGGTTGTTCGTCATTGGGATTTGCGGCTCCCGGAGCCACAGCAGTGCTGAGAACGGGGCTGTACTTCACAACCCTGTTCCCAGCTCAGCCTTTGCAAGTGCTGGAGAGCGGGGGAAACCTCCGCTCCTCGGCGCTTAACCCTTTGATTGCCGCGGTCAGTGTCCACAGTGTAATCAAAGGTTTTCCCTGCTCTGGTGACCCGACAGAGCCCATGGAATGGTTGCACAGTTAGCCCTGAGGACCTAGAGAAGCACCAGGACTGTCTGTGTAAGAAGTCAGCGATCAGGGCAAACTGCGTGCGGCCCTGACTGCTGTCTGTGTCAGACTGACACAGATTATAATGTATTAGCATACATGCATATGCGAACACCTGACTAGGTGTAAAAAAATGTAAAAAAAAGTAAAAAACATGAAAAAGTGTCGAAAAATAAATAAAATAATAAAATAAAAATAAATATTTAATAAAAAATAATTGTGCATACATTACACACACACAAAAAACCTACACATATGAGATATACACACGAATGTAATAACCTGTAGAATTAATCTAACAAATTATTAAGTGTGAAATGTGAATGGTGTAAAAAAAATAAAAAAGTTCTGCAATACTTTGTAAGTGAACTTAAAATATTCCCCCCAAAAATAAACTTATCCCGAAGAAAACGAGGCCTCATACAACTGCATCAGTGAAAAAATTAAAGAATTATGACTGTTGAAACGCAAAGAGCAAAAACTAAAAAAATGTGTTGGTCATTAAGTACTTTTCAGGCATTCGGCTTAAGGGGTTAAGCGTTCTTTTGAATTGTGGGGAGAGGCGCAGTGTTTGAGATGTATGGTGCACTGGCGATAATCAACTGACATGACAACTATTCTGGAATTGATGAGGCTTTTACCCTCGTCCTTAGTGGCTGCTGCAGTACATACAGTGCGCTCGCAACTAATGAGGGGTCCTCCTCTTGCCCACCTCATTGCTCTACCTGACTGTTCTCAGTGACTTCCCCCACTGTGGCTCAGGCCTCCTGCTGAGTTTCTCGCTGCTGCCCAGTCCGATGCTGGACACTCACTGACTCTAGAGTGGGGACCTCTCCCAGATCTTGTCTGCTTTTAACAAATTGCAACTATATACAAGGACTTGACTTTCTATTCTCTCCAAACGACAGCCGATAACATCTTCCACCCCCCTGCAGCTCTGAGGGGTGCACTTCTCTCTCCTGTCACTGTCTCCTCTCCTCTGACTGACTCTCAACTGACAACTCGGTCACCAACTGCAGCTGCCCCCTCTGCACAAGCTGCCCCTCTTCTCCTCAGCCCAGCTCCACCCCTCGGCTGCTCAGCTCCTCCTGATTCACAGCACACTACATACACAGGTCCAAACTGCCTGAACTACTAACACTCCCTTGCCAAAAACAGGCCAACCTACTCCATGGTTTCCCATGGCAACTTACTACTGTTAACATCCCAACACAAGTATAACCCCTTACACATGCATCCAATTATGTCTTCTCTCAAGCTTTACAGCGGTGTGTGTGGTCAGGAGCACTTGGTAGGGTCCATCAAATCTTAATTCCAGGGCCCTCCACATATGTCTTTTAATGATCACCCAGTCTATTGGCTCCAACCCATGGGTACTGTCCACAGAGTCAGGAAGGGAGACAAAAACTCGAGAACATATATTAGTCAAATAGTCTCCAAAAAAACCGGACCTCTATTCCCTGATGAAGCCAGTTAGCTGGTGATACGTGTTGGGGAGGTCAGGTATGACATTTTAGTTTGTGATTTCCTACCTCTTTCTACTGTGTTACCCGCTGCAGAGGGAAACCTTATATGTTTCATGCCCATCAGAATAGGGATGACTGCCCAGGTAAGATGTTTTGGATTCCTTTTTGGAGTTAGCAAATCACTGTATATATAGGGTTTCCCTGCTAATAGGTGGCGTTCCACCAGACTTGATAATAGAAAAGGAGTTATTCCTTCACAATTAGAAAGGGACAAATTGAGAGGTTAGAAATCAGGTTTTTAAATAGCGTGTATCGAGGTTAAGTGTTATACATAATAAAAGATAAGTTTTAGTGCTTTATAGATTGAGAACTGATAGAGTTTAAGTTTGCCTATGGCAAAATAGTAAATATAGTCATATATTAGTCAAGCGCTTTGTAAGTGCTGTCACATAAGAGGTCAAACCACTATGTTGCATTTGGAGTTGTTGTGGAAAATATAATCTTAGCCTAGGGACTGTTCCAAATATTACTTCATATGGGCTGAGGGCTATCTTATTAGGTGTATATCTGATAGAAAGAGTGCTAATGGTAGGCATTCAGTCCATGTTTTGTTTAGTTATTGCATTGCTTTTTGAATCTTTGATTTTAGGGTGGGAATCAACCTCTCTACCCTACCACTACTCTGTGGATGACAGGCGGTATGAAAGGTTTGCTCTATTCCTAAAGCATCCGTGATCTCCTTCATGACTTCTCCGGTGAAATGTGTGCCTCCATCACTTTCAGTTGTTTCAGGAACTCCATATCTGCACACTGCTTCTGACATCAATTTTGTAGCTGTAGCTTGGGCAGTTGCTTTAGCAATCGTGAATGCTTCAGGCCATCCAGAGAAAAGATTGATGCAGAGAAGGACCTACTCCCACTTTTCCACTCGAGGCAATTGTATGTAGTTAATTTGTAGTCTCTGGAAAGGATAGTCTGCTCTGGGAGTGTGATGCCGTGGGGTCTTCACTGTTCTTCAGAAAACCTTTCTTGCACATACAGTGCCTTGCAAAAGTTCTTGGCCCCCTTGAACTTTTTCAACCTTTTGCCACATTTCAGGCTTCAAACGTAAAAATATAAAATTTTAATTTTTTTGTGAAGAATCAACAAGTGGGACACAATTGTGAAGTGGAATTCTTGCCCATTTTTCCATTGAAGTCTGAAATGTGGCAAAAGGTTGAAAAATTCAAGGGGGCTGAATACTTTCACAAGGCATTGTATCATACAGCCTTAAAGGGGTGTTCTGGGCCATAAAATTGCTTGTTTGTCCAACAGGGCATGAGTAGAAATAGAAGAGAAACCTCATATTTATCTCCTGGACGGTCCTGTTCACACCCGGCTGCCAGTGTGTTCAACCCAGAAGTAAGCAGTGAACGCCCATCGCTCACGTGACAGGAGCAGCCAATCACGAGTCACAACATCATATGCATGTGACCTCTGTGGCCTGTAATTGGCTTCAGCTGTCACGTGATTGAAGACCTTTCACTGATTCAGCGGACCGACAACCGGGAGTGGACGGGACCATCTGGAACCTAAGTATGAGGTTTGTCTTCTATTTCTACTTATGCCCCAATGGACAAACAAGCAATCTTAGGTCCAGGAATACCCCTTTAAGTGTACTTGGCAGCAACAGTTGTAAATCCAGAGGCATACCAAAACTTGTTAACCAGATCAGCCATGACAGTCTTTGACTGGTGTGACTCCATGTGCTGCTTGGGCCGTAACAGGATAAAGAGTCCTTGGAAGACACGGTCTGTTTCCAACTGCACAAAATACTTCTCATGTTCGTATTCCATTCTTCTCACGTCAAATCTTCTTTTCTTCTTCACCAGCCTGTTCTTGCAACTTTTTCGGGATATTAAAATCCAGAGATGGCTGTGATGTTTCTTCTTGCAGTGTTATGGCAATGACATCCGGGTTCAACTTGGTTCGGGCTGCTGCTTTAGCTGTTTGGCAAGCTGTGTGATTTCCTTTGCTTCACTGGTCTCTGTTCTGGAAAGGCCTTTTACCTTGATGAATGAACTTATGTAGGCAGTAACATCGCTTCCATCAATGCTCGCACTTGTTTTCCATTTTTAATAGGCTGTTCATTTGCTGTAAGAAGAAATTTTGCTTTCCATATTGGGCCATAATCATGTGCGATAGTGTAGCGAGAATCTGTGTATATATTGGCAGTCCGTCCTTCTGCCAATGCTTTTAATTCAGCCTCTTGGGCAGACATATGCAGAGGCAAGGCTTCAGCTTTCACAGTCTCTGATAGTGACTACTGCACCTTCAATCTAAGGTATACCGTGAACCATGCACAAAGAAGCCAACAACAGGGTTTTCTAATAGTTTATATGTAACATGTGCAAAACCCTCTCCCTTATCCTGCATTAACTGAATACAGTCCTGATGCTCATCTGGGGATGGAAGATACTTAGAAAAGCTACTTCCCACACTATTTCCCCCATTCAAGCAGGCTCGGTCTGGCCCACAGGGCAATAGGGGAATCCCCCCGTGGGTCCCTTAACATGGTAGACCTGGCAATCTTCTTTTATTGCATATCCATCCTTGGTTGAGGTAGAAAAGCAGTGAAAGAGAGGAAAAAAAGCAAGAGGCAGAGTAAAGGAGGCTTGTACACGCATTTACAGTAACTGTAGGGTGGACCGCTAAAATAAACTTCACCGGTGGGCCCATGAACAACTCAACTGGTGGGCACCAGGAATCAACTCCACCTGTGGGCCCATGAGCAACTCAACTGGTGGGCCCCTAGAGTCAACTCCACCTGTGGGCCCATGAACAACTCAACTGGTGGGCCCTGAGAATCAACTCCACCTGGGGGTGTATGAACAATTAAACTGGTGGGCTCCTAGAATCAACTCCACCTGGGGGCCCATGAACAACTCAACTGGTGGGCCCCTAGAGTCAACTCCACCTGTGGGCCCATGAACAACTCAACTGGTGGGCCCTGAGAATCAACTCCACCTGGGAGTTTATGAACAATTAAACTGGTGGGCTCCTAGAATCAACTCCACCTGGGGGCCCATGAACAACTCAACTGGTGGGCCCCTAGAATCAACTCCACCTGTGCGCGTATGAACAATTCAACTGGTGGGCCCCTAGAATCATCTCCACCTGTGGGCCTATGAACAATTCAACTGGTGGGCCCCTAGAATCAACTCCAACTGTGGGCCTATGAACAATTCAACTGGTGGGACCCAGGCACCCCAGTCCAACACTGCATTCAAGTCTAAAGGCGACAAATGGACTCAATACAAGTTTTATCTTTAATGGAAATCTGTGCTGTAACTTATGTGGCACAGATTGTTTCCATTGCATATTTTTAATTTGCACAAGTTACGACAGATTCTCATTGAGTATATTGGGTTGCTTTTTACATCTGCTATGTTATTGGTGTTCTTAGCTTTACTTTTGACAAAAAGTAACAGAGTGGGGGATTCTAAATGCTTTATCCTCCATAGTCATTGACCTAGTCCTATAGTCTTTTATCTAGTCCTATATTCTGCACTGGATCCCCTGAAACAAATTTGTGGTGTTTCCCACTGCCTATATAATAGTGGCACACTGTACCCACAATGCAGTGAAAATAACTATACCTTACAATAGACACATAATACTGCCATTCTGTGACTTTGTAATAAACCAATACTTTGTCCAAATAATATTGCTACATGGTGCCTCCATAATACTACAGCAAGGACTATGACAGAAGATGGAAACAACCACCTGGTAAAAAAAAAGTGGACTAGGAGCAATAGTGATAAGATGGAGGTGATTGAATGATGAAGGGCAATTGGCCCACACCCTGAAAGGTTGTATCCCATGTACATACAGATCTGAGCTTATTTCATAAGATATCTTTATAGGGGGCAGAGCTTTGTCTTTCCGTGATAGAGCTCCAAATCTTCTGCTCATTACAGCCATACAATGAACCATTCTGCCCACTAGGAGGAGCTCAGTGCCTATGGATTGACATTACTTTCATTGAAGTCAGTGAGTATTATTTTTATTTTAAAGTACCATTGATTCCAGGGCGCTATACATTGGTCAAACAAGTACAATGTCAACAATAAATTACTAGCAACTGGTACAGAGGGAGATAGGACCCTGCCCACGAAGGCTTACAATCTACAAGGAATGAGGGAAGAAACAGGAGGTGAGGGGCAGATATGTTTGTGAGGGATGCAGGGGCAGCAGGGTTATTATAGGTTATAGGCTCCTGAAGAGATGGGTTTTCAGGTTGCTCTTGAAGCTGGTGAAGGTGAAGGAGAGTCTGATGTATTGGGACAGTGAGTTCCAGAGAATGGGGGAAGCACGAGAGAAGTCTTGGAGACGGTTTTGTATTATCGAAATTCTGAAATGAACAGATTCAAGAAATGTTTTTCAGGTGGAGATGGAAGGCGCAACTGGAAGTGACATGTGTGGAAGTTGAGATTTATGTGAGGCTGACAATTAGCTGTAGCACTAGAACTGAACTTCTAGTCATCCCACCATCTAATAACCAACCCCCATCTGATATTACTGTCTCAGTGTGTGGCACCACCATTTCTCCTAGGCAGCAGGCCCGCTGTCTGGGGGTTATATTAGATTCTGACCAGTCCTTCACCCCCTATATCCAATCCTTTGCCTGCTCCTACCACCTGCACCTCAAGAACATCTCCAGAATCCGCCCTTCTCTCACTATGGAAACAACTCAAACCCTCAATGTTGCTCTCATTCATTATCGTCTTGACTCCTGTAACACCCTGCTTATCGTCTCCCTCTCTGTAAACTCTCCCCTCTCCAATCTGTCCTGAATGCAGCAACCAGGCTTGTCTTTCTTTCCAGCCGCTATACTGATGTCTCTATCCTGTGTCAGAATACAACATAAACTCATCACTCTCGCCCATAAAGCTCTCCACAGCGCTGCATGTCCTACATCTCCTCCTATATCTCTGTCTACCACCCTACCCGGTCTCTCCACAGTGCTGCACCCCCTACATCTCCTCCCTCATCTCTGTCTACCACCCTACATGGTTTCTGCGCTCTGCTGATGATCTTAGATTACATGCCTCAATCATCCAAACCTCCCATGTCCTTCTCCAAGACTTCACACGTGCTGCACCAGTTCTCTAGAACATGTTACTCCATAGTTTTAAAAGGGTTGTCTCCCTACATCAATTCATCTTACCTCAGTCCTGTTTTCTTGGTTTTTATTTTGAATTCAGGGGCCTGTTTACTGACTTCTACTAGGATGCAGTAGAAGCCAGGTCTGTAGCTATAGCAACCAGTGCTGGCAGCCTA
Organism: Phyllomedusa bahiana; assembly: GCA_025379985.1. Lineage (NCBI taxonomy): Eukaryota > Metazoa > Chordata > Amphibia > Anura > Hylidae > Phyllomedusa > Phyllomedusa bahiana. The sequence continues at coordinate 31,704 of JAODAL010032277.1, forward strand.
TCAGGAGAGATTGAACAGGTCTGTAGCTATAGCGACCTGAGGAGCTGATACAGCCCATACAAGAGGGGATATCTAGGAATAGGTAGGACACTCTTAATGGACACATATTGCAAAGTGACTTGTTTTTGCAAGATCTTTAACATAAAAAGCAGCAATCCTTGTAGTGAGACAACCCCTTTAAGTGAGCCCTGAAAACACATCTTCTTAGGCAGGGCTACAAAGATCCCTAATTGCTAATCCCCTGCTTTGTGTCACTCCCAGCACATGGACACTCATAGGCACTTATCTACATATAGATGTCCTGCAGGGGCGTAACTACTGGGGTAGCAGACATAGCAGCTGCCACAGCAGCCGGGCTCTTAGGGAGCCTGGGCCCCGGGGCAGTTGCTAACATGTCTGCTACCCAGGTAGTTCGGCTCCGGCGCCCGTCGGCAATGAACATACCAGTTCACTGAATGCCCGGGCCCTCCGGCCTGAGCATTCAGAAGCAGGACCACCCACTGTTAGCAGAGCTCTGCTAATCTGCCTACTAGGCCTTAAGCCTAGCAGGCGCCAGCCCACAGTGCTGACGTGGGTAACGCGATGACGTCACATCATCGCGTCGCCCGCGGCGAGCACAGGCTGTCGGGGAGCTGAGCTGCGAGAGAGCGTGGGGCAGATGAGTAAGTGATTTTTTTTTTTTGTTTTTAACATTAATGAAGCCTCCCTGCCTACCTATATGGGGCCCCTATAGCCTGCCCTAAGCCCCCTGCCTGCCTATGTGGGGCCCCTATAACCTGCCCTAAGCCCCCTGTCTGCCTATATGGGACCCCTATAACCTGCCCTAAGCCCTCTGCCGATATGCGGCCCCTATATCCTGCCCTAAGCCCCCTGCCGGCCTATATGGGCCCCTACAACCTGCCCTAAGCCCCCTGCCTGCCTATATGGGGCCCTATAACCTGCCCTAAGCCCCCTGCCTGCCTATATGGGGCTCCTATAACCTGCCCTAAGCCCCCTGCCTGCCTATATGGGGCCCCTATAACCTGCCCTAAGCCCCTTTCCTGCCTATGAGGGGCCCCTATAAACTGCCCTAAGCCCCCTGCCTGTCTATGTGGGGCGCCTATAACCTGCCCTAAGCCCTGCCTCCCTATATGGGCCCCTATCACCTGCCCTAAGCCCCCTGCCTGCCTATATGGGGACTCTATAACTTGCCCTAATCCCTGCCTGCCTGTATGGGGCCCCTATAGACTACCATATGCCCTACCTGCCTGCATGGGGCCTCAATAGCCTACCCTAAGCCCTGCCTGCCAGCATGGGGCCCCTATAGATTAACATATGCCCTACCTGCCTGCATGGGGCCTCAATAGCCTACCCTAAGCCCTGTCTGCCTGTATGGGGCCTCTATAGACTACTATATGTCCTGCCTGCCTGTATGGGGCCCCAGTAGCCTATCCTAAGCCCTGCCTGCCTGCATGGGGCCCCTATAGCCTTCCCTAAGCTCTGTCTGCCTACATACAGTATATGGCCCCTATAGCCTACCCTAAGCCCTGCCTGTATGGGGCACCTATTGACTACCTAAGCCCTTCCTGCCTACATATATGGCCCCTATAGCTACCCAAACCCTGTCTGCTTACCTATATGGCCCTATAGATACTTAAACCTTGCTTTCCTACCTATATGGCCCCTATACCCTGCCTATCTATATGGGGCCCTATAGCTACCTAACCCTGCCTGCCTAAAAGGATCCTATATAGCCTGGGAGGCAGGGAGTGAGGTGCTGGACAAGTGAGGATTGTAATATATTTGTGTCTAAATCTACAGGGATGAGTGGTGGCCGGGAGAAGTCATCATGGCGGTCTGGATCGGATCCAGAAAAAAAAGGGAAAGTCAACGACTTGTCAGAGAAACGTCACCTGTGAGTCACAAGATGTAACTGCGCGATACTCACTTATGGCTCCGCAGAGTCTGGATACACTGCTATCTACCACTATATAGTGACTGTATGGGGGCAATATACAGTCTGCAGAGCCTGTGTACAACTGCTATCTACCACTATATGGTCACTGTATGAAGGTAATATACAGTCTGCAGAGCCTGTGCACAACTGCTATCTACCACTATATGGTCACTGTATGGAGGTAATATACAGTCTGCAGAGCCTGTGTATACTGTAGCTATCACTATGTGGTCACTGTATGGAGGTAATATACAGTCTGCAGAGCCTGTGTACACTGGTGTCTACCACTATATGGTCACTGTATGGCAGTAATATACAGTCTGCAGAGCCTGTGTACACTGCTGTCTACCACTATATGGTCACTGTATGGAGGTAATATACAGTCTGCAGAGCCTGTGTACACTGCTGTCTACCACTATATGGTCACTGTATGGGGGTAATATAAAGTCTGTAGCACACCTGTGCACACTGATACCTACCACTATATGGTCACTATATAGCGGTACTATTGGTCTTTGTATACTGATCAGTAATAGTGTAGGGGTATTATTCAGTCACTATGTGGTGGTAATTTGTGGTGGTATTCTGGCGGTATAATCAGGTCCATATGTAGTAGCGTTATTGTTTATGTTGGTCTTGGTATAATCAGATTTTTATAGTAGCAGTATGATGGTGATATCTATGGTGAGGTATTTGCCCCTTGTATTATCTAGTATTTGTGTGTCCCGGTAAATGTTCATGGTTGGGGAGGTGGGCGAGAGGGGGGGGGATGAGGGGGCTCCATTCAAAAGTTTGCTATGGGGCCCAGGCTTCTCTAGTTACGCCCCTCATGTCCTGTCTGTATATAGATTCCCTTATCCATATATAGATGCCCTGTCTGTACATAGATGTACTGTCTGTATATAGATGCTCTGTCTGTATATAGATGCACTTATCTGTTTATAGATGCACTGTCTGTATATAGATGCACTAATCTGTATATAGATGTCCTGTCTGTATATAGATGCACTGTCTGTATATAGATGTCCTGTCTGTATATAGATGCACTGTCTGTATATAGATGTCCTGTCTGTATATAGATGCACTGTCTGTATATAGATGTCCTGTCTGTATATAGATGCACTGTCTGTATATAGATGCACTGTCTGTATATAGATGCACTGTCTGTATATAGATGCACTGTCTGTATATAGATGCACTTATCTGTATATAGATGCACTGTCTGTATATAGATGCACTTATCTGTATATAGATGCACTGTCTGTATATAGATGCACTGTCTGTATATAGATGTCATGTCGATATTTAGATGCGCTGTCTGTATATAGATGTGCTGTTTGTATATAGATGCACTGTCTGTATGTAGATATCCTGTCTGTATATAGATGTACTGTCTGTATATAGATGTACTGGCTGTATATAGATGTACTGTCTGTATATAGATGTCCTGTCTGTATATAGATGTCCTGTCTGTATGTAGATGTCTTGTCTCTATATAGATGTCCTGTCTCTACCGTACATAGATGCAATTATCTGTATATAGATGCACTGTCTGTATATAGATGCACTTATCTGTATATAGATGCACTGTCTGTATATAGATGCACTAATCTGTATATAGATGTCCTGTCTGTATATAGATGCACTGTTTGTATATAGATGTACTGGCTGTATATAGATGCACTTATCTGTATATAGATGTACTGGCTGTATATAGATGTATTTATCCGTATATAGATGTACTGTCTGTATATAGATGAACTGTCTGTATATCATACATGCCAACTTTTGAAAGTAGGAAAGCAGGAGATCAGAAGGGGCTGTGCGCATAGCGTGTCACACCAAAAATTTGCATGTCCACGCCCATCTTGCATGTGAGCCACGCCCCCTTCGAAAAGCCACACCTTACTCCACCTAACTGTGTAATGGCTCTGGAAGAAAGCTAAATTAGGGTTTTGGTGTCACCCAGCTTCCCTGCAGAGCATCCAGGAGAGCTGGGTGATACTGCCAAACTGTGCCCCAATAGGTCATAGTTGCCAACTTTTTGAAATTGAAAAAGCAGGAGATTGTAGAGGGCAAAAATTTGCATGGACACACCCATCTTGGCGGTGTGCCACGCCCCTTCAAAAAGCCACACCCACTCTACCTAACTGCATAACGGCTTTGGAAGAAAGCCAGGTAGATACCCTTATAGCCAGGTAGTAGCCCCCCATAACCAGGTAGTGCCCCTTACAGGCAGGTAGATGCCCCCTTGTAGCCAGGTAGATGCCCCTTGTAGCCAGGAAGATGCCCCCTCAGTATCCCGGAAGATGCCCCCTCTGTAGCCAGGTAGATGCCCCCTCTGTCGCCAGCTAGAGCCCCCTCTTTAGCCAGGTAGAGCCAAATTTGTAGCCAGGTAGAGCCAAATTTGTAGCCAGGTAGATGCCCCCCTTTGTTAGTTAGGTAGATGCCCACTTTGTTAGCGAGGTAGATGCCCCCATTGTTGCCAGGTAGATGCCCCCTTTGTTAGTCAGGTAGATGCCCCCTTTGTTAGCCAGGTAGTGCCCTTATTGTTAGCCAGGTAGATGCCCCCATTGTAGCCAGGTAGATGCCCCCATTGTTTTCCAGGTAGTGCCCCCCATTGTAGCCAGGTAGTGCCCCCCCATTGTCGCCTGGTTGTGCCCCCCCCTGTTCCCTGGTTGGGCCCCCCTGTAGCCAGGTAGTGCCCCCTCTGTTGCCAGGTTGTGCCCCCCCCCCCCTTGTAGCCAGGTAGTGCCCCCTCTGTTGCCAGGTAGTGCCCTCCCCATTGTTGCCAGGTAGTGCCCCCCCATTGCCAGGTAGTGCCCACTCTGTTGCCAGGTAGTGCCCCCCCATTGTAGCCAGGTAGTGCTCCCCCCCATTGTAGCCAGGTAGTGCCCCCATAGTAGCCAGGTAGTGCTCACTCTGTTGCCAGGTAGTGCCCCCCCCATTGCAGCCAGGTAGTGCCCCCCCATTGTAGCCAGGTAGTGCCCCCCCCCCTTTGTTGCCAGGTAGTGCCCCCCCATTGTAGCCAGGTAGTGCCCCCATTGTAGCCAGGTAGTGCCCCCCCCATTGTAACCAGGTAGTGCCCCCCTATTGTAGCCAGGTAGTGCCCCCCCCATTGTAGCCAGGTAGTGACCCCTCTGTTGCCAGGTAGTGCCCCCCCCATTGTAGCCAGGTACTGCCCCCATTGTAGCCAGGTAGTGCCCCCTCTGTTGCCAGGTAGTGCCCCCCCCCATTGTAGCCAGGTAGTGCCCCCCCCATTGTAGCCAGGTAGTGCCCCCCCCCATTGTAGCCAGGTAGTGCCCCCTCTGTTGCCAGGTAGTGCCCCCCCCCCATTGTAGCCAGGTAGTGCCCCCTCTGTCGCCAGGTAGTGCCCCCTCTGTTGCCAGGTAGTGCCCCCCCATTTTAGCCAGGTAGTGCCCCCTCTGTTGCCAGGTAGTGCCCCCTCTGTTGCCAGGTAGACCCCCGCATTGTAGCCAGGTAGTGCCCCCTGGGGCGCGCTCATACATGCGGTGTAAAGTCCGCCGCGCCTCGCCAGTGTGTGGGGCGCAGTGCGGGACTTAGGCGCAGTACGGCGCTGCGCATAAGATGTGCCGCCCGAGGTAGTGTGCTCATACATGCGGGGAAAAGTCCGCCCTCTGTTGCCAGGTAGTGCCCCCTCTGTTGCCAGGTAGTGCCCCCCCCATTGTAGCCAGGTAGTGCCCCCTCTGTTGCCAGTGTAGTGCCCCCTCTGTTGCCAGGTAGACCCCCCCATTGTAGCCAGGTAGTGCCCCCTGGGGCGCGCTCATACATGCGGTGTAAAGTGCGCCGCGCTTCTCCAGTGTGTGGGGCGCAGTGCGAGGACTGAGGCGCAGTGCGGGGCTGCGCCTCATATTCGCTGTCTGAGGAGGTGCGCTCATACATGCGGGGAAAAGTTCCCTGCGCCTCGCCAGTGTGTGGGGTGCAGTGCGGGACTTAGGCGCAGTGCGGGACTGCGGCGAAAATCTGTTCCGATGCGAGACAGGCTGGAAAACAGCGAGAAATCATTCCACATGTCGGTGCGGAGTATGAATCAAAAAATCGCCTTTATAAAGGCGATCAACATTCTCAGAAAAGAGCTCAAACCTCAAAAATCACTTTCCAATATCCTAATTCAAGAATTTTTTTAATCATACTCCATGCCGCACGGCGCTGAGAGCCGAGATTGCATTGCGCTCATCTCTCCATAGACTACAATGTTAGAAGTAGCTCGCGCTCTGATTGGCTTGGATAGCCAAGCCCCCCGCTAGCTCAGCCAATCAGCTCTTTTCTGCATTTTTACTGTATTTTGAACTGTCCCGCCTTTGATTTTGATTGGTTCAAACTTCTCCATAGGCTATAATGGGTCCCTGTCACTCCTATTCTGATTGGCCGAGTACCCAAAGCCCCCGCTGCTCAGCCAATCAGCTTTTTTTCTGCATTTTTACTGGATTTTGAACTGTACAGCCTTTGATTTTGTTTGTTCAAACTTCTCCATAGGCTATAATGGGTCCCTGTCACTCCTATTCTGATTGGCCGAGATAGCCAAGCCCCCCGCTAGCTCAGCCAATCAGCTCTTTTCTGCATTTTTACTGTATTTTGAACTGTCCCGCCTTTGATTTTGTTTGGTTCAAACTTCTCCATAGGCTATAATGGGTCCCTGTCGCTCCTATTCTGATTGGCCGAGATAGCCAAGCCCCCGCTAGCTCAGCCAATCAGCTCTTTTCTGCATTTTTACTGTATTTTGAACTGTCCCGCCTTTGATTCTGATTGGTCAATAGTTCTCCATAGGTTTTAATGGTTCACTGTCGTTCCTATTCTGATTGGCCAGTTTATGTAGACCAATGAGAAAAGCTTTCAGAATTTGAATTACTGTATTTCCCGGCAATTTCCAATATCCTAATTCTTGATATTGCGCCGTTCTAGATATTTGGAAAGTGATTTTTTTTTAAATTATTTTTTATTTTTGAGGTTTGAGCTCTTTTTCTGAGAATGTTTTCCGCCTTTATAAAAGCTGCACGGAGCTGAGCGTCGAGATTTCTGTTGCGATCTTCTATATGCTTCCTCGCATGTTCCGTTCTCGCTTCACTTCGCCTCCGCCGGAGCATTTAGACCAGGTCTGCCTGTCGGAGCTGCCGAGCGCTGCAATGTGCCGCACTTTGCCGACTCGCGATCATACCTGCCCCGGTTTTTCGAGCGCGCTGCGTCCCGCCCCGGAACGCCTACAGCGCGCCCACACCACGCCCATTACACGCCCCTTCATGCGAGGCGCAGTTGAAAGTGGCGGACACTGCGCCTAACACCACATCCCTGCGTCCGACAGGGGGATTCGGGCCGGGAGGCGCAGGATACGCCAAAAAACAGGCGAAAAGCCCGATCATACATGTCGCCTTATATGTTTACTGCCTTTATTCTATTGTGATCAGCTTGACAAAGGCTGCGGCGACAGCCAAAACATACCTACTGTATGATTACAATATCTTCATGACCAAAAGATTGTACTATGTATATTTAGAGGCACTGCAATTTAAATGATCCTCTGTAACTGAAATTGTATGATCTTTATAGCACGAATTCCTTTTGAATATACATTTCACTTAAACGCATTATACCTTGAGTGCAGTGAAATTATTTCTCATTGTTAGTGGAGGCGAAATACTCCTTTTCTCTAGCACCACAACCTGTTGCCAAGTGCATGACACTTTGTTATTATAAAAATTATGCGCTGTGCGCCTCCATAACGAAATGCACCTACTGAGGCACATAGCACATCATTACAAGTGTATATGTGTTAGGCGCATTACAAGTATGTGTTAGGCGCATTTCATATACTAGTATTGATAAGCTATGCGCCTCCGTGCGCGATGTGCCTTGATAGGGGCATTACACACTGTCACGGATGCCCCTGCGCCCCTCGTCCCGGGTGCATCCGTGTCCCGCTGCTGAGCAGCGCCCCTGCTGGTGCCCAGTATCACTTATCCGGCCACACTCCTGCTCCGGCTGTCTCTGTCCCTCGGCACGCGCAGTCCCGCACCCTAGAGCACGCGCGCGCCGGCAGTGTTAAATTTAAAGGGCACCGGTAATTGGCTATTGCCGGCCGCTGCCCCTATTTAAGCCTGCCTCTTCCTAGTAACCTCGCCGGATCTTTAGTGCCCTTTGGCTATAGAGAAAGCGTTCCTGAAGCCTTGTTCTGATTACCGTGTACCGTACCTTCTTGCCTCCGTCCCTAGACCCCGAACCTCTGCCACCTGCCCTGACCTTCCTGCCTGTCCACGACCACGAACCATTGCCGCCTGTCCTGACTTCTGCCTGTCCCCGACTACGAGCTTGCCTTCCGATTTTGTACCATGCTACACCTCGGCTGCCTCCGCAAGCAAGTCACGTCAGGGGTAGCGACCTGGTAGACTCCCGCCGCAGCAAGTCCATCCCGCTTTGCGGCGGGATCTGGTGAAAACTGGGACCTACTTAGATTCCGCTCCCTGGCGTGGCTCACGCCATCGCTTGCGGTGGTCCAGAGGATCCACTATCTCCAACCGTGACAGTAAGATCCGGCCATGGATCCCGCCAAGGTGCCTCTACCGAGCGTCTCTGACATCACCACCATCGTGGCAAAGCAATCGAAGCAGATCGCGCAGCAAGCACAGCAGCTCAACCAGCTGTCTACTATGATGCAGCAGCTCCTCACCACTCAGCAGCAGCAGTCAGCTGCGGTGGTCACTCCCATAGCAGCCGCTCTAGGGTTGTCTGTCGGTCCTAAACTCCGGTTGTCCATGCCGACAAAGTTTGATGGGTACCCAAAGGCCTGCAGGGGCTTCATCACCCAGTGCTCCCTCCACGTGGAACTTATGGCTGGTCAATTCCCGTCAGAAAGGTCCAAGGTGGCCTTCGTGGTCAGTCTCCTCTCCGGAAAAGCCCTGCCCTAGGCCACTCCTCTCTGGGACCAAGGAGATCCAGCCACAGCGGATCTTGCAACATTTCTAGAGGAGTTCCACAGTGTCTTCAAAGAGCCTGCCCGCGCTTCGTCTGCCGAGACCGCCTTAATGAACCTGCAGCAAGGAAACTCCTCCGTAGGTGACTATTCTGTGCAATTCCGCACACTAGCATCAGAGTTGGCTTGGAATGATGCAGCATTGTGCGCCACGTTCAAGAAGGGCCTCTTCAGCCAGATTAAGGACGGCCTCTCCACCCGGGACCCGCCGTCTTCGTTAAGTGAACTCATCCATCTGGCAACCCGGATTGATATCCGTTTCGCGGAGAGACGTGAGGAGCTCCGGCAAGAGCAGGAACTGGTCCGAACACGTCGTGTACCTCATCTTGCGCCAGTGTTTCTACGGCCTCCACTGCCTCCTTCCCAGCCAACCATGGAAGAGGGCATGCAAGTGGATAGAGCCCACCTGACTCCGCAGGAACTTAACCGACGACATAAGGAAAACCTATGTCTCTACTGCGGCAGCCCTGAACATCTCCTCAGGGGTTGCCCGCTCCGTCCGCAATGACCGGGAAACGAGCGCACCTAGGTGTCACGTACACACTCACCAGCACGTGACTGGGGGCCACTGTAATGGGGTAGATTTATCTCCACTTGCGCTCACCTCTCAATCAGGTAGCGAATCAAGCCTAAATCGCACCACAAGACAACTCCAGCACCCCAAAACTATCCGCTGCCACCACCTTCCTTCAATAATCAAAAAGGAATCAGCCGGAAGGAATCTGATTCCTAACAGATATTCTAAAAACACGTAAAAAATGCGTACCGGGTCACCTCACTGCTCTCCAGCAGCTACAAAAATAAAATACACTCCTTCAAGGAAATGGATCCGTGCAACAACAAGAACCAAATGTATTACTGGTACCTTTAATATGAACGATGTACAGTGCTTACATAAACAAAATCTAATAACAATGACTATGACATACACATCAATACAATTATGAAAATAAAAGGGAGAAAATGAGAAAGAATTCACGCTTTCAGATCCCGGGGTAAGGATGGAATATGGGACACAGCTCAATCCAGGATTGACCCCCAAGCTATGAACACAGATTTGAGTCTGGCCTCGTGTCTAGGGCTTATCAGATATGCACTGGGCTGTAACTACACGGGATAATATACTTGTCCAAAAGGACTGGGGTGAGAATCTGCAGACCCATGCAACAAATTCCATTCACACAGAGGGGGTTGATGACTCACCATCTGAGTCATGATTTAATGATAATCCAGACTACCTTTAAGTGTCCGTGTGCTACATTACACCTCCCCCTTTTGGAGTGGGCGTGGGGGACTGGCTCACCTGCCATCTCCTGAGCCCACCTCTGCCTCCGTCTTCCCCTGGCGAGAGAGACCATCGGCATTACCACGCTCAATGCCTTTTCTGTATCTGAACTATCAGATATCGGGCGTTGGAGGACTCCCGCTGGGCGGTACATATCACACGTTACCTGTGTGGACAAATCCCTTCTATGACTGGGGTCTAAAGTCTTACCCACTTCAGACCCCGGGGAATAACCTTGGCAGAGATTATCCCACAGTTTGGCTTTGGATCAAACAGCTTGGAAGGGGTCACCATTACCCTCCATGGGGTTGGATACACCCACATGGCAGGCAGGAGCATACATAACTGGTTTGGATACACTTCTACTGTGCATAACAGATTGAAATACATCATTGGGCTCAGGCACATCCACTGAGCTGTTGGTATCATGGACAACAGACTCGGGGATGGCCATCCCCCACATTACCATCTGGGATACACCCTCAGGCTTGGATACATGATCATTGTCAATAGCAGTCGGAGATACACCCTCAGGTTTGGATAAATCATTATTGTCCATAACAGTCTGAGCTACACCTCCAGGCTTGGATACATCATTATTGTCCATAACAGTCTGAAATACGCCCTCAGGCTTGGATAAATCATTATTGTCCACAACAGTCCTAGTCATGCTGGCAAGCTTAGATACAGGGGCACCCAGCATTATAGGCTGAGATATGTCAGCAAGGTTCATAACAGTTCCGAGAGTATCTGTGGGCTGGGATACATCTGGGGCCCACAACACAGCTGTAGGTAAATTGATGTCTGGGCCAACCAGCCTAGACATCGTAACATCCAGTACAACAGGCTGAGATACATCAGCAGGCCTCATAACAGGCTGTGATACATCCACAGGCTTAGATCCATCAGAGTCACAGCAAGTATCACAAAACATAGTACTAGACAGTTCCTCCTCAGGTGCTGGGGGGTCCTTGATAGGAGGAGGGGTGACATAGGTACAGTCCCTGTTATCCCCATGGGTTTCTGGCCACACATCAGTGGGGCTGCTATCAGGGATCCCCAATTCTTTAGACTCTGGTTTGGCTCCCTGTTCCCAATGCACTCGGTGATTATAAGACTCCGCAGGGGGCAGGGCTGGCTGGCCTGTCAGCTCCTCTGCCCTGTGATCTGATACTGGAAGCATGTGAGAGCTGTGACTGTCAGCAGAAGGGGGGTTGAAGGGGGCTGCAGACTCTTCCACCTCAGCTTGCAATTTGATCTCTGCAGAACATTTCACCTTGGGCTGGTCAGCCAACACACAAAGCTGAGGCTTGCAGGCATCCTGACTATGGGTTACAGGTGTGACATAAGGACAGTCATTTTGCATGGTACACATATCACATATACTCTCTTTCCATATTTGTATATTAATCTCAGGTTAATCTCAGGTTGTGAAGGTTCACTTTGGGGATTGTACCTGTTGTTGGTTTATAGGGACAGGATTGTCCACCAACTTTTTGGTTTATATCTACTTGTATTGTCAGTGTCTGACATGAATCCCCATCCTGTGATGCCAGTGTATCCCTTTTAACTTACTTTGTTTACATACTTGACTGCTAGCGCACGGCAGAGTATGCACATATCTCATATAGCCGGTTTCTTTCTATCAGTGCATTTTCCGGTAGTGCACATGCGCGGCTTTTGGAAGTGAATCCTGTTCAGTAGTTCGCGACTTTGAACGGCTTCTGCGCATGCGCGCCTGTCCCGTTGCAGCGGCGGCTTTTGTTAGTCTGGACGCCGCCGTGAATATATCGGAAAGGGGCGGCTGCTCCTCCGGACATGGATTACTCCTTAATGAGAGGTTTTTTACTCATTTCATAGGCTTAAACTTAGTCATCGTATGGGAAGCCTAGAAATGATTACGCAAATTTTCGTGAGGTCACTTCCGGTGGCGTCTATTTAAATATCTTCATGGGAAACAGGTGTGCATGGCAGTATCGTCACTATTGGGGCATCAGACACATCATCATCTAGCATCCTCTTGGATTATCCTGACAGCATTACCACCACTCATCATCACTAAAGATATTATTGCTAAGTATCTTCACTTCACTTATTATCTTATATATGTTGTGGTATTAGTCTTGTGAATCATTGTTCTTTATTTACCCCTGATGAACCCTATATATTCTTTTTGGGGGAAACGCGTCGGGTATTGAACAATTACACAAGTAAATGATTTTACATGTAGAGATTTTTTCTCCTAGATTGTTTGAACTGTATATGGAAGCTTTGTTTTGTGCCCAATTAGGAATCATCCTATGCGGTGGTGCCTAACTTAGGGTGCGCTCTCAATAGGTGGGGCCGCTCTTTTTGGGGCGACTACTCTACCGAAGTGGGCTATTTCACCCTTGGGGACAGCACTACTGCACGGTTTATCTAGATTTATTGGGGCTAGTAAAGTCTTTCTTTCTAGGAGAACAGGTTATGGTGTCTTTTGTTGTTGTCCTTCGTTGTAAAGGGCATTTTTAACGTTATTTTTTAATTGGGTCTAATTTTTCTCTTTCTGTGAATTCTGTTACAATGTTAACCGAAATAGGCAAAAATAGATTTATGTCTGTGAGTTTCTCTAATGGAAGGTTTTCTAAGTGAACCTGACACAACGGAAAAATGGCTAACTGAAGCCCAAAGGGTCTTTTCTGACTGTAATTTGAGTGATAGAACAGAGTACATTAGCCTAAAAACATTATTTAACGATCTGCTCAGAGCCTATAACGAACAGATCAAGTCCTTCTGGGAAGTTTTGAGTTTGGAGAACTATATCAAACATAATATTGTCCCAAGGGGCCTGAGGTCAAGTGTGAGTCCATCACCTCATTCAAGATCTCCTCTATTGATAAAAAAATGGGAACAAGAACTCATCAGCTCATCTGTGAGACTGATGGGATTTTTGCTTGAGGAAGAAAAAATTACATTAGAGAAGACTTCCAAACAATTAAAGGAATTAAAAGAAAAAGCATTGAATTTCAAAACTGACCCTGATTTCACAAGGAGAGAAACCTTGTTGAAAACGGCTGTTGAGAGATATCGACAGAACATACAGGAGCGTAAACACAAACATTTAGCCCGACCTTCACTGAATTTAAAGAGGGAAAGGGTTTTTTCTCGCATCTTTTTGAGGGTAAACAAAGAGAGACAATATCTCCCCATCTGACCAAGAATCCACTGACAGAAATAGGACAAATACCACTAGATATAAAAATACAGAGGTAACTTCCATCGAGGAAGGGGTAGATTCTTTCAGAATTCGAGTAAGAGACACTATAAAAAATGGTGTCCTCCTCATCCTCGAATTCCTTGTCCTCCTCCTCCTCCTCAGTGGCTCCCTCTTTTTTAGAGCAGGTGGAGGTTCCTCTAGAGGAGGCAACGAGTATAGCCAAAAGAGTAGCAAAAGCCAAGAAAATCAAATAATCAATCTGTCCCACCGATCACTTAATCAGGAAGAACTGAATATCCTCTGTAAGGGTCTTTCTTTTGTGCCAACTACTAGATTTAAGGAATTTACGTGGATTAAAGATCTTAATCTATTTGTGAGAAAACTAAAATGGCATACATTTTTTAAAAACGTAATCAAAAAAATGTGAAGAACTTGGGTTTCAGAGGAAGATTTATCAGGAATGAAAAATCCGGAGGAAAAATGGAGGAGAATGAAGTTGGGTCTAAGGGCATGGTTACACTACATTAAAAAAGAAGAGTACTCGGTTCCCCCTACCACAGGTGACCCCAGAAATTGATATTTTTCTTAAATTGGTCACACAAGACTGGAAGTGTTAGCAGTAAAAAAAACAACATCGGAATAGAGCTAATAACAACAACTTTTCATGGAAAGAGATGCAGGCACTTTAAACTTTAGAGTCAGATTTCCAGTCTGATTATCAAGCCCTCCAATAAGGGGGGCAATATAGTTTCTTGGACCATGAAAAATACAAAAAGATGTGTTTAAAAATACTTAATGACCGCTCTAATTATGCTATACTTCCAGGTGACCCTCAGAGATTTTCTTGAGGAAATTAAAAAAATCGTGATTTAGGGGATTGAGAAAGGGAATTTTATCTAAGGAAGAATCACAATTCTTATTACCGGGAAAAAAACTAAAATAGCAACATTTTTTTGGCCTAACCAAAATCCATAAGGGCTCACCCCCTTAGGGGACGCCCGATAGGTCTGGAATTCATCTCTCACACGAATATCGGGATCTACTTAGATGAAATATTGAGGGAATTTGTGGTCTCCCTGTCCTCCTATTTGAGAGATACCTCGGACCTACTTAGAAAACTAGAAGGAATTTCGGTGGATACCGATGAAAAAATTTGCCTCGGTGGATTAGAGGGCTCTTTATATAGTATCCCTCATCTTTGTGGACTAAAGCAGTTGAATCCTTTCTGCATACTAGAACAACAGACATTTCCAATCATAATACACTGGTACTCCCCAACTCCGGAGTTTGTACTCACCCACAACTTTTTCTTTATGGCCCAGGGTCTACCACCAGCTCAGGGGCACAGCTATGGGAGCCCTTGTGCTCCCTCGTAAGCGAATCGTTCCTGGCTGGTGGGAAAAGAAACCCCGGTGTTCAGTGAGGCCTAAGATCTATACCTCCTGTATATTATTGTGGGGGAGATACATTTTATGATGTGTTCCCTTTTGTGGGAGGGTACTGAGGCCCCTTTCAAATTTTTTTATTGACACCCCCTTTAAAATTAATGAAATTGGACTCAGTTTCACTTCAGAAATACCCAAAAGAGACAAATATCATTTTGGATGTAAAAATTTGGAAGGATAAAGCAGGTAGCCTACAGACAACTACCTTTAGAAAACCTACGTCAACTAAAAATCTACTTAGATGGGAAAGCCACCATCCACCAGTCTTAAACGAGGTATCCTAAGGACATTATCTCAGGATGAGGCGCAACCTGCCCGAATATTGAAGAATTCTATGTACAATCTAATGACTTAAAGGAACGTTTTTGGATAGGGTTATCCTTTGCCGATTTTGAAAACGGCTTTCCCAAAAATGCCTTTGGGGAAAGAAAAGAACTTCCCTACTTTAAACCCCAAAACAAAAAAGAAAACAAGGGGACTCGATAATGAGAATTATTGGGACAAAATGATGACTGTAGTGATGAAGTATATGAGATCTTGAGAATATTGGGGGCGTATTTCGAGCTGACAAGGACTTAGAAAAAGTATCCCCATTGACCCTTGTTACATACGGGAAGGGGGG
>JAODAL010032278.1:0-47167 GCA_025379985.1 Phyllomedusa bahiana
ACTGGCGACAGGTTTGGGCACCAGAGCACAGGAAAACATGTAGATTTTTGAACAGTTAAAAAGGCAGCAACAAATAATAAAAGGACGGGGGAGGACTACAATACCCAAAAAAGGACAAAGTTAGGGTTATTTATTTTACAGAAAAGACTCTTCAGGACATAATAAATATTATAAAATATATTAAAAGGTCAAATAAAATCTCTCCCAAGACAGCTGTGAGGAAAATTCACTCAAAAATAAAACAAACCATTCTCCCCCTTCAACTTCACATCTATCAATCTAAAAATTCCCCCCTTTTCCTCAGGAAATCCCCAATTTACACTTTAATTAGCCCTCACTCAGACCCTTGTAAATTCCCTTCCATAGGAACCCACCCAGCGGGAGATCGCACAAAAAGGACCCTCATCAACTTAATTAGTGCCTGAGACACATTCCCTCTCCAACCCCAAGCTTCAAAGACTGAATAAAAGATGCCACCGGGCCATCACCGATATTTCAAAAAAAATTTCATAGGGACCCTTCACAACGTTTTGGGGCGGTTCATATTTACAAAATAGAAACTCCCCGGGGCAATATCAACATTCCCATTTCCACGAGGCGGGGGGACCGAGAAAATCCAAGCTGGCCTTAAAAAACCCCATAGGAAAGGGGGGCTGGTCCCCGGGGCTAGATTAGGCCCACCTCATTTTCCCACGGGTTTCCCAAATCTGTCCAATCCCTGCCACGTTTGGCCCATTTTTGTTTTTCAGTCAGAAATGGCATGGCCAGAGGGGGGGATTTTATAACCATCCCCAGAGGGGTGGGGGAGTTTTAGGGGGGCCCATTGTTGCTTCTGGAGGGGGGTACCCAAACATCACATCCGGAGCATCCACACACCACCCGGGCCACATCCCCCCCCAGGGGGCCCAAATCAGCCAACTTCCACTAACGGGACACATTTTACGGGGCCTTTGTCTAACCATACTTATATTTGCACCTCTGACTTTTACTTTTAAAAATATCATTCTGTACAAATTAACTGTCTAGTGTGCCCCCCAAAGGGCGAATTAAATCTATAAACTTTAATCTGAGTTAATCTTCTTGAAATTGAATTCACCCCCTTTACTCAACTAAAATAACCTAAAACCGGCCACTTTATTAGTACAACCATGCAGTAAGGGGGACCCCCTTTTGCCTTCAGACGCCTCAATTCTTCGGGGCATAGATCCACAAGGGTTGCAACGATGCTCAATTGGTACCAAGGGGCCAAAGAGTGCCAAGAAAATATTCCCCACACCATGACACCACCACCACCACCTGAACCGTTATACAAGGCAGGGTGGATCCATGCTTTCATGTTGTTGACGCCCAAATTCCCACCCTACCATCCAATGTCGCAGCAGAAATCGAACTCTCAACCGGGAAGTTTTTCCAATCTTCTACTTCCAATTTCGATGACTTTGGGGAAATTGGGGCCTCATTTTCCCCCTTCTTAGCTGAAAGGAGTGGCACCCGGTGGTCTTCGCTGCTGTACCCATCTCCTCAAAATTCGCCGTAATGTGCGTTTAGAGATGCTCTCGCCTACCTTTGGGTTGTAACGGTGGCTATTTGAGTCACTGTTGCCTTTCTATCACCAAAACCAGTCGCCCATTCTCCTTTGACCCGGCATCACAAGGCATTTCCGCCCACAGGACGGGCCCCGCTCCTGGATGTTTTTTTTTTTTGGGGCCCTTTCTCTAAAAACCCCAGAAGGGTTTTGTCGTAAAACCCCGGGAGATCACATTTTCTAAAATACTCAGACCACCCTTTTTGGCACCAACAACCATCCCACGTTAAAAGGCACTCAAATCCCCTTTTCTTCCCTACGATCCCGGGTTTTTGAACTGCAGGAGATTTTTCTTACCATTTCTACATCAAAGCACTGATTGCCGCCATGGATTGGCTGATTAGAAATTAAGTGAAACGACATTGGACGGGTGTACCTAAAAAAGTGGCCGGTGAGGTATTAAAAGTTTCCTTGCCTTTTATATAAGTCGGTAACGGACCGGGTCTTTTTAAAAAAAACAAAAACTGGAGGCAGCTTTTTGCCTGGTAGAGCTTTGTTTAAACCCGTGGGTAAACCAAAATTCCCCAGCCTTTAGATAGTGGGGGAGGAGGTGTGCCCGGCGTACAAGGGTTTAAAGGTGGGAAACAGTAATCTTTCCCGACCCCTCGTGCACCCCCAGGGGATCACTCGCGATACACCCCAAGTCAGGGGCCTCGACCCCGAATTGGGTACCAGGCTTTTCCCGACACTACTATACTCAGGAACGTACCAGAATAAGGAGGCAAACCTCTACACCAAATAGAAAGAAGGTTTTAAACCCACCTCCCAATCACAAGGGGATCCAATACTGGTTGGGAACCTACACAAAATTAACTCCTTTAGGGCACAAGGGAATTTTTGGAACTTGTATTGAGGTCCGCTTGCGATTGAGAGGTGGGCTTAAGCATTTTTTATAAAAAAAATTAAATAAAAAATCTCAAAAATTTTCATTATCCCCAAGTACAAAAGCTTTTTTGAAAATCCGAGTCCTTTTGATAGTTTTTTTGGTAATAGTGCGCTCTGGTATTGGGGGTGTGGAAAGGGCCCTAGGTTTTTTAGACCAGAAAGGGAAACATTAGGAATCAAAAATTACACCCCGTCCTGCACCGGCCCTCCTATACACCCAAATATCCTCTGGTTTTAAAGGGGCGCTGATTGACTTTGTGCTGCTCCCGTAATCTATGATCTACAAGTCACTGGCAGCAAGTTAAAAAAGACCTCTCTGACAAAACCCATCACTGCAAAGAAAAGAACAGAAAAAATAATTTATACTCGATCCATTAAAATACGGAGCAAGGCTGCAAAATGCCAAAAAATATTTTTTGCTTTTGAACATTATCCCACTACCGATCAGTACCCAAAAAGGGCAGCCCTAAAATTTTCATGCTTATTGGGGCCAAGGCCCCTGATCCCCCGGCAGTGGAGATCGACAATGATTCCCTCCATACGTTTGGGTTTTAAAGGGAAATTTTTTTCTGCAGAATATGGAATCAGGGCAACAGAGAACATACCACAGATAAAACGGGGCACTTGGGCACTGGACCGTGTTCTGTGCTTCCCCGATTATACCACCTTTAATTAATTATTTTTGATTGGGGATACGAACCTGCGACAGTATGGGGGGTGACAGCTTTTTCTTATGATTAATCTCTAAATTTAGAAACATTTCGATACCCGGTTGAGGGCCGAGCTTTTTGGGTTCTTTTTTTTTATTGTTTTTTCCCCGAAACAGAAGGGAAATTCATGCCCACTTTTTCCCCTGGCCAGTTTAGTGTTTAAAGTTAAGTATAGTAGCAGGATTTAACAAGGGATTTTGCCTAGGGATCTGATCAAAAGTCGGGGACAAATTTTCTCTTCAGCTTTGATTTTCCAAATGACTAGCTCAAAAGGGTATTATTTTCCCCCCCCAGGAAATAGAAAAAAACACAGATTTGAATATACTGAGTTTTTTTACGGGGTGATGCCCTTTTTTTGTATTCATATGTACACTTTTTAGAAAATTGTAAAAATCCGTAGAACCTCGTCTTTGTCCCTTTTTTTTTATTCTAATTTTCCCTTTTTGTTTTTGATTTCCCCCAAAAACTTTTTTTTAATAAGGAAAAAATACAGGAGCATAACAACCCATATAAAGGGAAACCGATAGGGGTCATTCCCCTTCAAGTGAACCAAAGATTTTTTAAACCCCTATATTTTTTTTTTTTGAGATTTTGTTAATTTTGGGATATGGGGCTCCCGAAAAATAAAAAAAGTGAAGAAAAAAATAATTTTTTTTATTTTTTTTTTTTTTAAAATTTATTGTTCAAAGGGTTGGAAAAAGTGTGAATTTTTTGGGGTTTCCCTGCCTTTTCATTTTTTCCTCAAAACTGAGGCTAGAAAAAAAAAAAGGAAACAAAATCCCCAAACCCTTCACTCAAAACTGTACCCGGGGTTTCACTAGATAGTCACAAGAGTACTTTGTCAATATTTTTTCCCCAAGGGGAACGGGAAACACCAAATTTGAAAAAACATTTCCCCCAAAAAAACGTTTTTTAAATTTTAAAAAATTTCCCAAAAAATTTCACATGTGCCCACAAAGCGCCTAGCCACCCTCATATCAAAATTCAATTGGGGTCACAATTTGGAAAACATATTTTTTAAAAAATTTTTTTTTCAGTGTCAAAAATTTTAAAAACCGGGAAATTTAGATTTTTTTTCAGCTTGGGTCTAAAATTTGGGGTCTATATTTTCCAAGTCATTCCCCTCATTTTTAAAATATTCCTGGGATTAAATTTATTATGTTTTTCAGCTTAAAGCCCGCAGAGGAAAAAGGAGAAAGCTTTTTAGGGCTCAACCTTAAATTAACAGAGTGAACTGAATGCAAGGGAAGACAGGCCAGCAGCTCTGTCAATCATTTTGAAGGATCTGCAAACCGCAATCAGGGAAATAAGGGGAAATTTTACACGGTTTCCCTTTTTGTCCGTGTGAACATCCACTTTTTTTTATTTTCGGTCTGGTTTCCCTCGAACGGCCCCCCACATGCATCTAACAATGAACAGTGTTTTTAACCCCTGCCGGGAATGAGAAACACGCAGCGGTTTTTTACATTGTGCGTCCCCTTATTTCGTAAATTTTCCTCAAAAAATTTTTAATTTTCTTTTTAAGGGGCTCCAAGAAGTACATTTTATGGCCGGCGGCATTCGAAAGACGCATCGGAAACCCCCGGGCTCCAAACCAAAAAACCATCGGGAATCGCTCATTTTTGAACCCCCTGCGTGTTCTCAAATTTTTCCCCCCCCCCCCCCCCCCCGGGAGTGTTTTTAAAAACACTGCCTAATTGTTAAATGCATGTCGGGGGCCTTTTAGACAGACCCAACAAGCATCACTTGTGGGCCCTGTTTTAACAAACCCCCAAGACACAGCTTTAAGCTTTCATGTCCGAAAATGTTCACCCCTTGAAAAATCATATTTTCTACAAAAGCAACAAGGGATCGGTGTGCTACAATATTGGGTGGTGGTTCCGCGGGTGGGGGCTGGCTACTGAAATCTCCAAAGATCTTAAAATGAAGGGCGTCCTTCTGGGGTTTCCCCCGGGGACCATCCTTTGTGTAAACCAAAAAAAACCCAAAACATTTTAAAAAATTAACAAAAAAACAAAATATTTACTCAGGTGGGGCCAAACACCCCTGAAAGGCCGGGCATACTCCACCATGACCCCGGACGTACTCCCCAAGACAGGCCGGATTAAAACCACCATGACAGGGCCCTACCTTTCTCTGACACAAGGGAAAGGGGGCCATTGCTAGTAACGCTTATGGACAAGATTTTCATCTCACCCACCAAAGGAACACATTGATAAAAGGCCAGTTTAAAAATCAAACAAAAAATTGTTTGATTAGGGTTTAATTTTAAACAAGGATTTTACCAACTTTTACTAAATCTTCTTTAAAAACTTCATAAATGACTTTTTAAGTGATATAATAAAAAAAAAAAATTTTTATAAAAAAGGGTCATATTGGTTTTTTTTAAAAACTTGTTTTTAAATAAATTAGGATTAGACTCTTTAGAAAATCCCCTTGAAGGGTAAAAGAAAACCCCTTTTTTTTTTGGGTTTTTCTCAATAATTCAATTGAAAAAGCCGAGCAAGTTGTGTTTGAAGATTAAGATGTATTTAAATTTTGGCACCCTTTTTGGGAAATTTTTTTTTTTGTTTTCTCTATTGTTTCAAAATAGAGTTTTTAAAACAAGTTGGTTTAAAAAGAAAAGAAAAAAAAAAAACTCACAAAAAACCTAAAGTCGAATGATTCAACGCTTAAAAAAATTTTAAAAATTTTATGTCCCCCAAAATGAAACCCCCCTGTACAAAAAAAAACCAAGAACATAAGTAATGCACATGGGATTATTTTAAAAGTTTTAAAAAAATAAATTTTTTTCCAGTGACAACAAAAATTTTAATTTGATTTTTCCAAAGACAAAATTTTTAAAGAAACAAAAGTCTTTTTGACAAAAAAGAGAAAAAAAGATAAACCCCCCCACCTCTTTTTCCCTTTAATTTTAAACCCGAAAATATGATAAAAAATTAAAGTCATAAACCCCCCAAAATTCACACTTTTTAACCCCCCAAAAATTTAGGAGTCTGTTTAAAAAAATTTAAATGATGAAATAAAAAAATGCAAAAATTTTAATTTGTAATTTTAAATAAAGAGTAAATTTTTAAAAAATAATAAAAAAATCTAAAGACGTCAGGTAAAAAAAATTCATATTTGGATCACTTGATATGGAATGACCCGGGGACCCCCAAAGGTGCCCCCTTGGTTTTCCCCAAAGGGAAAATTTAAATACAGTTCACTATAAGAACTGTGCCATGGAAATTTTTAATTGGAAAAACAAAGGGCAAAAAGGAAGGGGCCTTTTTAAAGTGCATTTGGGGCAAAAAAACAGGCAAATTTTACAAACCCCCAAAGGCCATAAAAAACCGCCACACAGTCATAAATTCCCCCTACCCCCACAACAAAACCCCACATGGCACACTGGGAACGGGTACAACTCCGGGTAACAGACACCCGAAAGTGCTTGTAGGGTTTTAAAGCGAAAAATATCAAACATCCTTTCCGCACAGGAGAAACGCACAGAGGGGGGGCCCCGTCACCGACGGGTTTAGGGGGGGGGTGCGGCTTTCCCAGATGAGGGGCTGCCTTCTGCGGGCATGCAATCTCCCCGCCGACGGTCCCCGTGCGCCACCCTCCCCCCCGACCCAACAGAAGCGGGTGAATTTGAAGACCCCTGCGCAACGCCCGAGCCCGGCCCCCCCCGCCCATGCCCTGAAAAGAGGAAATTTTCCGGGACCAAAAGACAGTGACAGGGAAAAAAAAGGGCCCGGGGGGAAGGGGAAGCCCCCGGACCCTTTGGGTTGCAAACCACTCCCCTGGGCCCGGAGAGGCACTGCCCCGGGGGGGAAACCCCCCGGCCCCAAACCCCGCCCCCAAAAGGAAAGACGCCCCGGGAAAAGGGGGAAAACGGGAGGGGGGAAAAACAAGAAGGCGCAGGGAATTTCCCGGCGGGGGATGAGGAGGGAACAAGCAAAGTGTGGGGGGTCTTTGGGTAGGGCAACACTTCAAGGGCAAAAAATTTTACCGAAAACGAATTACAAAAAAAATTCATGAAAATGGGGTTTTCCCGTCCACGCCTTGTCAAAAAAAAACACTGAAAAAAAGGGCAATTTTTTTTGGGGCGTTTTTTTTTGTTTTTTTTTGGGGCGTCTTTTTGGAAACATTTTTTTGGGGGCGTATAAATCCCCCTATTGGTTTTGACCCCCAAAGGGGGGCAAAGGGTTTAAAAACAGCCTTAAAGCATTGCAAAGGGAATGCATTAGGGTTTACAAAGAATTGGGGGTTTTTTTCCCCTTCCTGTCCCTTTCGGCCGGAAATTTTGGGGGAAAGCGGCAAATTAAAAATTACGGAAAATCTTCACTGGGCTCCCACCACCGTTTCCAGGTTTTTCGGATCGGGGGCAGCAAAGCCCCATGAACCCGTAAAAATCGTTTCGCGGAAACCCGATCTCAAAACATTTAACGGCGGGGGCCCATCTTGCCGCGGGTCTGATTTTAAACAGTGCCACGGGGGGAGCCACCTGCCGGCCTGTTTACTGGCCCGGGAGTTTTTGCGGCAATCAGCCGCTAACCCCCCGGGGGCTGTTTCGGGGGGGGGTTCCCCCCCGGGGCGAACCCCCTGCAAAGCCCCTTAATTGGCCACCCGGACGTACCCCAAAACTTTCCCGGGGCCCAAAAGGGGGTTAAAAAGAACCCCCAAATTTTTAACACCTAATTAAACGTAACAATTTTTTTATTATCTCACTAAACATGTCATTTATGAAGTGTTTAGGAAGAATAGTACAGTAGTTAAATCCTCGTTCTATAAAATTGAACTAATCAAACAATTAATAGTACGATTTTAAACTGTCCTTCTATCATCGTGTTCCTTCTAGTGGGTGAAATGTAATCTTGTCCATAAGCGCTTACTAGCAATGGCTATTTCCTTGTGTCAGAGTATGTACGGCCGGTCACGGTGTTCGGCTCCGTCTGAGTTAATATCTGATTTTTGTTAATTTTCAAAATGTCTGGTTTTCTTGGATACACAAAGGATGGCGCTGGACCAAAAGGATGCAAAAAAGTTGATTCTACTTCATTTTCACAATCTTTGGAGAGTACAGTAGCCAGCCACCGGCGCCGAACACACTCACCAATATTGTAGCACACCGACTCCCTTGATGTCTGTGTAGAGACTACGGTTTGTTCAAGAGTGAACATGTCAGGACATGAAAGCTCTAAAGCTGTGTCTTAGGATATGTTCACACGACACCTTGTGTCCGTGCGAACATCCGCTTTTGTGATGTGTGTCTCGGTCCATCTGATGGACCCAGAAACGCATCTAACAATGAGCAGTGTGTTTAACACTGCCGACAATGCGAGACACTCAGCGGCGTTCACATGAGCGATCGTCGATGTGTATTTGCATTGTGTCTGTCTGATGCGTCTTTCGGATGCGCTCCAAGAAGTGACATGTCAATGCTTGGAGCGCATCCGAAAGAAACATTTGACAGACACGATGCAAATACGCATCGGCGACCGCTCATGTGAACGCCGCTGCGTGTTTCTCATTGCCGGCAGTGTTAAACACACTGCTCATTGTTAGATGCATGGCTGGGTCCGTTCAGACGGACCCAGACACGCATCCCAAAAGTGGATGTTCACACGGACACAAGACACAGTGTGAACATACCCTTAGTTCCTGACTCTGCGGTGAGCAGATACTTCACATGATTGACAGAGCTGCTGGCCTGTCATCTGCTCTGCATTCTACTGTCTACCTCATTCTCAGGTTGAGCCCTAACAAAGCTTTCTCCTCTGTCCTCTCCTGCTTCAAAGCTGTAACATAATAAAATAATACAGAAATATCTAAAAATCATGGATGACTTGGTAAATATAAAAAGCCTTTTAGAACACAACTTGTTAGAAACAAACACAAACTATAAAATCAAAGATCTGAAGTCAATATTTTCTACATGGACACTGGAAATGACGTTTTAAAAATTACACTTTAAACGATCCCAAATCGCAGTTGGTACCACTTGAATTTTTGGTCCCAGATGGAGCTAGGAAGCGTTAGCAAGGCCCTTTTGTGAATAATTTGGGAAATGTTTTAATTAAACATTTTTTACCCCAACCCCAAATGGGGAAAAGGTATCTACAAATTTTTTTGCATAATGCCTTTTTCGCTTTATGGGTAAAATATTATATGGAAGTTTTTTATCTTGTGATCATTTAATATGGTGGGTTTATATTTCTTTTGGTTGTGAAAAAAAAATGGTTTTAATTTACAAATTAAATTTATAAAAGTTTTGTTGGTTTACTCGGGGCACCGTGAATTTTGGGACTAAAAAATCCCAGATTCGGGCTTGATCATGAAGATTGCATGGGAAAAGTGGGCTGCTGTGTTGGGGAGGAATATCCAGATCCTGGTCATGGTCCAAATTGGGCCACCCAATGACAAAGTTAGAGGTAGGTGGAGTGTCCTTAAAAACGATTTCAGGGACTTAGGCCAAAAGCTCAGGGCAAGGACCTCCAAGGTAATATTTTCAGAAATATTACCTGTTCCACGGGCCACACCAGAGAGGCAGCGGGAGATTAGAGAAGTGAATAAGTGGCTCAAAAATTGGTGTGAGAAAGAGGGATTTGGGTTTTTGGAGAACTGGGCTGAATTCTGTCTTGGTTACAGACTGTATGCTAGGTATGGGTTGCAGCTAAATGGGGAGAGTGCAGCTGTATTGGGGGACAAAATGGCCAGGAAGTTGGAGGAATATTTAAACTAGGGACTGGGGGGGAGGGTAACTACACATATAGCATGCAAGATAGTGAAGATAGAGAGCTGGGAATTAGGAATAAAACAGGGGGTGGAGTGGAGGGAGGGGGTGTAGCAATAGATAAAAAGATCAGGGAGAAAGGAATAAAAACTGAAAAATCTCTAAATTGCAGCCGACCAATGCCAGGAGTCTGACCAACAAAATAAATTAACTAGAATTATTAATAGCTGAAGAAAAATATGACATAGTGGGGATAACGGAGACATGGCTGGACGAGAGCTACGACTGGGCGGTTAACTTGCAGGGTTACAGTCTATTTAGAAAGGATCGTAAAGACCGGAAGGGGGGAGGTGTCTGTCTCTATGTAAAATCCTGTCTGAAGCCAACACTGCGGGAAGATATAGGTACAGGTAGTGAACAGGTGGAATCATTATGGGTAAATATACATGGGGGTAACAATAACAATATAATACTAATAGGGGTCTGCTATAGGCCCCCAAATATAAGAGAATCCATGGAAGATGTACTCCTCAAGCAAATAGATGAGGCGGCTAATCAGAATGAGGTTATTATTATGGGCGACTTTAACTATCCAGACATCAATTGGGAATCTGAAACCTGTAGCTCTCACAAAGGAAACAGGTTTTTGTCACTAACTAATGATAATAATCTTTGCCAAATGGTGCAAGAACCGACTAGAGGAAAGGCCCTTCTAGACTTAATATTAACTAATAGACCTGACAGAGTAACAAAGGTCCAGGTTGAGGGGCACCTAGGGAATAGTGACCATAATATAATAAACTTCCATTTATCCTTCAATAGAGCTTTTTGTCATGGAGCCACAAAAATACTGAATTTTAGGAAGGCTAATTTAACCCTGCTTAGAGAGGCACTAAACTGTATTGAATGGGACAAGGTGTTTAAAAATAGCAGAACAAAAAAATAAATGGGAGATCTTTAAAAACCTCTTAGGCGCCCACTGTGAGAGGTACATACCATATGGTAAAAAAATAATTAGAAACAGGAAGAACCCAATGTGGATCAACAAAGACGTACAGGAGGCAATAAATAACAAAAAGAAAGCGTTTCATCTACTAAAACAGGAGGGCAGTGAAGAGGCGCTAAGAAGCTACAGGAAAGAAAATTAAAGGCGACATGTATGAAGCTCGCCGGGTCGGGGTGCGCTTTTCCGCCAGTTTTCCGGCGAAATCTGCGCCTGATTTATGTCGGCGTCGGGGCGCGCTCATACATACTATGTAAAGTCTGCCGTGCCTCGCCAGTGTGTGAGGCGCAGTGCGGGACTTAGGCGCAGTGCGGGGCTGCGCCTAAGATTCGGCGTGGTGGGTGCGGTCATACATGCGGGGAAAAGTTCCCTGCGCCTCGCCAGTGTGTGGGGTGCAGTGCGGGACTAGGCGCAGGAGGGCTGCGCCAAAAGATTGTCCGTGCGAAACAGGCTGAACGCTGGAACATCGGGGATTCCTGCGCCTCGCCGGTTGTGTGGGGTGCGTGCGGACTTAGACAGAGGGACTGCGCCAAAATCTGTTCCGATGCGAAACAGGCGGGAAAACAGCGAGAAATCATTCACGTTCGGTCCGGAGTATGAATCAAAAATCGCCTTTATAAAGGTGTTCAACATTCTCAGGAAAAGAGCTGAAACCTAAAAATAAAAAATACATAAAACAAAATCACTTTCCAATATCCTAATTCAAGAATTAGGATATTGGAAATTGCCGGGAAATACAGTAATTCAAATTCTGAAAGCTATTTTCATTGGTCGGCAGAAGCCGGCCAATCAGAATAGGAGCGACAGTGAACCATTAAAACCTATGGAGAACTATTGACCAATCAGAATAAAAGGCGGGACAGTTCAAAATACAGTAAAAATGCAGAAAAGAGCTGATTGGCTGAGCTAGCGGGGGCTTGGCTATCTCGGCCAATCAGAATAGGAGCAACAGGGACCCATTATAGCCTATGGAGAAGTTTGAACCAATCAAAATCAAAGGCGGGATAGTTCAAAATACAGTAAAAATGCAGAAAAGAGCTGATTGGTTAAGCTAGCGGGGGCTTGGCTAGCTCAGCCAATCAGAATAGGAGCGACAGAGACCCATTAAAACCTATGGAGAACTATTGACCAATCAAATTCAAAGGCGGGACAGTTCAAAATACAGTAAAAATGCAGAATAGAGCTGATTGGTTGAGCTAGCGGGGGCTTGGCTATCCCAGCCAATCAGAGCGCGAGCTACTTCTCCCATTGTAGTCTATGGAGAGATCGGTGCACTGAAATCTCAGCGCTCAGCGCCGTGCGGCATGGAGTATTAATAAAAAAATAATTTTTATTAAGTGTAAAACATTATCAGATAAAGCGCTGAAACCTTCTCTAAAAATAAATCAGTTAAAACCCCGAACAACGCGTTTGTCGCCGAGACCGGTGCTACATAGGGAATTGCAATAGAGAGAATTTCCGGGAAATACAGTAATTCAAATTGTTTAAGCTATTCTGATTGGTCGGCATAAACCAGCCAATCAGAATAGGAGCGACAGTGGCCCATTCTAACCTATGGAGGAGTATTGACCAATCGGAATAGGAGCGACAGTGGCCCATTCTAACCTATGGAGAAATATTGACCAATCATATTCAAAGGCTGGACAGTTCAAAATACAGTAAAAAGGCAGAAACGAGCTGATTGGTTGAGCTAGCAGGGGCTCGTCCAGCTTAGCCAATCAGGGCGCGAGCTACTTTCTCATACAGTTCTATGGGAAAAAGAAATTCTGAGCGCGCTCTGTGATTGGCTAAGTTAAAAGAGGCGCGGTTATTTGGACCAATGGGAGAGCGAGCGACGCTCCTATGGGTTTTCTAATGCAATCGGAAATAAAACTGTACATGGCCGAAATCAAATGATAAGACTACAGAAGTTGTCACGATGTGTATATAAAATGAATGATAATATGGGGGTAACAAAAAAAAAAATAATTCTATAAAATCATGTTTATTTCTTTTATTTTCGTTGCACCCATACTATTGATCCTTGGATAATGAAAATAAAGAAATAAACATGAATGTATTGAATTAATATTTTTTTTTCGTTACCCCCATATTATTATTCATTTTATATACACATCGGGACAACTTCTGTAGTGTTATAGTTTGATTTTGGCCATGTACAGTTTGATTTCAGATTGCATTAGAAAACCCATAGGAGCGTCGCTCGATCTCCCATTGGTCCAATAACCGCGCCTCTTTTAACTTAGCCAATCACAGAGCTCGCTCGGAATTTCTTTTCCCCATAGAACTCTATGAGAAAGTAGCTCGCGCTCTGATTGGCTAAGCTGGACGAGCCCCCGCCGCTTCAACCAATCAGCTCGTTTCTGCCTTTTTACTGTATTTTGAACTGTCCCGCCTTTGAATATGATTGGTCAATTCTCCTCCATAGGATATAATGGGCCACTGTCGCTCCTATTCTGATTGGTCAATTCTCCTCCATAGGATATAATGGGCCACTGTCACTCCTATTCTGATTGGCTGGTTTATGCCGACCAATGAGAAGAGCTTAAACAATTTGAATTACTGTATTTCCCGTCGATTCTCTCTATTGCAATTCCCTATGTAGCGCCGGTCTCGGCGACAAACGCGTTGTTTGGGATTTAACTGCTTTATTTTTAGGGAAGGTTTCAGCTCTTTATCTGATGTTTTACACTTAATAAAAATGAGTTTT
Source organism: Phyllomedusa bahiana (assembly GCA_025379985.1). Taxonomy (NCBI): domain Eukaryota; kingdom Metazoa; phylum Chordata; class Amphibia; order Anura; family Hylidae; genus Phyllomedusa; species Phyllomedusa bahiana. The sequence goes on from JAODAL010032278.1 coordinate 13,612, forward strand.
TTATTCATACTCCATGCCGCACGGCGCTGAGCGCCGAGATTGCATTGCGCCGATCTCTCCACAGACTACAATGGGAGAAGTAGCTCGCGCTCTGATTGGCTGGGATAGCCAAGCCCCACTAGCTCAGCCAATCAGCTCTTTTCTGTCTTTTTACTGTATTTTAAACTGTCCCGCCTTTGATTTTGATTGGTCAAAACTTCTCCATAGGATATAATGGGTCTTTGTCGCTCCTATTCTGATTGGCCGAGATAGCCAAGCCCCCGCTAGCTCAGCTAATCAGCTCTTTTCAGCATTTTTACAGTATTTTGAACTGTCCCGCCTTTGATTCTGATTGGTCAATATTTCTCCATAGGTTTTAATGGTTCACTGTCGCTCCTATTCTGATTGGTTGGTTTATGCCGACCAATGAGAATAGCTTTCAGAATTTGAATTACTATATTTCCCGGCAATTTCCAATATCCTAATTCCTGATATTGCGCCGTTCTAGATTTTTGGAAAGTGATTTTTTTAATTTATTTTTTTATTTTTGAGGTTGAGCTCTTTACTGATAATGTTTTCCGCCTTTATAAAGGCGATTTTTTCGGAATTATACTCCATGCTGCACGGAGCAGAGCGCCGAGATTTCGGATACGATCTTCTATGCTTCCTCGCATGTTCCGTTCTTGCTTCACTTCGCCTCCGCCGGAGCATTTAGACCAAAATAAACTAGGTCTGCCTGTCGGAGCTGGCGAGCGCTGCATTGCGTCGCACTTTGCCGAGCCATGATCGTACATGCCTCGGAGTATACGAGCGCGCCACGTCCCGCCCCGGAATGCCTACACCGTGCCCACACCGCGCCCATTGCCTGCCCCTTCATGCGGGGGGCAGCTGAAAGTGGCGAACGCTGCGCCTAACACCGCATCCCTGCGTCCGATCTTGAAAATCGATCAAGATGAAACAATCTCAGAGTAGTGGGACTACCAGAATCTATCCCACAGAAAGATTTGGTGACAATATGTGAGACGGAATTGCCGGTCGCCTTAAAGCTACCACAGTTGTGTAGAGTCGAGCGAGCACACAGAGTGGGCCCAGACAGAAGAAGCTACACCGCTACAGATCCAAACATGCCTAAAGCGCTGCAAATATGACCACGACAAGTGATTATAAAATATCTTAATTTTGCTGATAAAGCAGCCATCCTGAGAGCTTTTAAGAGCCGTAACTCCAAGCTGCAACTCAGAGGATCCAATGTCCTGATTTTTGAGGACTTCTCGTCCGACGGCCTTAAAAGACGAAGGGCCTTTGCAAGTACCTGCACAGAGTTGTTCCATAAAAAGGTGAAATTTGCACTCCTTTACCCGGCCATTCTAAAAATTTTCCACAAAAACGGGAACATCTCTACGTTTCACACGCCGGAGGAGGCCAAGACTTTTCTGCACAAAGTCTCCAGCTCGGATCAAGTAAAGAAACCCTCTCTAGGAAGACACGACGATCAAAGAACGGCAAATGCCCAACTATCATCTGATGACGAAGACAGAGAGGACAGACCAAAGAATAAAAGCTTCACACCAATGCGCCGAAGGCCTTCCACAATGGAAGAAACCTGAACTGGAACAGAAGGGAGAGACGTTAACATCAAAAGTGATGGTGGTTGGGTCTGGGAGCGTGAGAAGGGATTTCTCATTGTCAACATGTATCCTTTATAAATAAGTCTACCCTCGAAGTGAGGAATTTTCGGGATGGGGCTGCGAAAACGGAGACCTGCTGACTGAATATAATGGGTCTCTGCCTTCGACAGGGCTAAAAACAAGCCCTCTGCTAATCTCCGGGGAGGAGGGGAGGTGGAGAAGTGGGAAAAGAACAGAAAGCTCTATACTTCAGCACAGATAAAAGTGAAGTCCACTACCAAGAAAGCGCGCTGAGTGAGAGTTCTTTGTGCATCTTGCGTGCTATTGGATGTTCCCAATTCATGTGCATTTACGGGTACTTCAAGTGTCCCTATGTTTTTGTTTATGTTTTTGCATGTTCTGTGTTTGTTATTGATTTCACAGTTAAAACCGTGCATGTGAGGGGGCCCCCTGCGACTGGAAAGATATCTGTGAGTGTACAATTTTCATACGTATAATTACATGGAATGTGAAGGGGTTGAAGTCGCCGACTAAGCGTCTCATGGTGCTGCGCCACTTGAAGCGATTGAAGGCGGACGTGGCGCTGCTCCAGGAGACACACTTGGCAGAAGGTGACTTCCATAGGATGAAAAGATTGTGGGTGGGGGAGGTTGTAGGGGCTCCAGCAGTGAGAGGTAAAGCCGGAGTACTGATATTAATACATAAGAACTTACCAGGCCACATAGCCAAAACTAGTGCGGATGGGGAAGGGAGATGGGTGAGGGTGCACCTCCACATGGGAACTGAAGACCTTTCCCTGTATAGCGCGGCCAAACACAGGACATATAAGGTTTTTCAATTCTTTAGAGCAAGTGTTACAACAAGATATATTGCCAAACAAGGTGATTGGGGGTGACTTAAATACAGTATTGTCCGAGGGAGAAAACAGGAAAGGGGTGGAGAGGGCCGACAAGGTTGAACCTAGAAATGAATCACCCCTGGCGCAATTTGCCGAGCATCTGGGGCTAGTAGATGCGTGGAGGGTTCTGCATCCAGAAGAACGGGAGTTCACGCATTTCTCCCATCCACATTCTACTTGGTCGCGCATTGACTACATTTTGTTACCACCTAGCTCTTTAACCAGGGTAGATAAGGCGTACATTAATGAGATGGTTATTTCTGACCATTCCCCAGTCACCGTAGATCTACAAGACAAGACCCCTAGGGGAACAGAGTTTATATGGTGATTCCCTAGCTACATGGCCCAAGATGAGGAGTTTCAAGCAATGCTCACGGGTTGGTGGTTAGAATATCGTACCCACAATGAGGAATCAGTAGCCTCCACCCAAACATTCTGGGACGCGGGCAAGGCTGTCCTTAGAGGGAGACTGATCTCATACATTACAGGTCTCAAACGTAAAATAGCTGATAAATTAAAGTCACATAGTGGATCACTACGCCAAGCCTACTCAGACTTCTTGACGAGACCCTCTGGGGAAAATAAAGCAAAATGGAAGGAGGCCAAAAGCTCATATGAAACATGGTTGGAGAAACGAGAGGCACTTAAGCAATCTAGAAAGGAAGCGACTCTCTTTAAGTATGGAAACAAAGCAGGACGCCTCCTGGCCAGATTGGCAAAGGGGAACGCTGCAAAGTCAGCAATCCTAGCATTGAAGGGGATGGATGGGGTGCTATGTAAATCCGGTAAAGAAATAACGGAAATACTCTGAAATTTCTATCAAAAACTATATGCTGATGAAAATCTCGATGATGCCCACTCGCAAAGCTGGCTAAAAAAGATTAATCTCCCAACCCTATCAGAAGAAGAGCTGGAGAGGGCAATAACTGAGCTGAAAGCAGGCAAAGCTCCTGGGCCAGATGGCTTTTCTAGAGAATTTTTTAAAGTCTTGAAAGAACAGATTTCATGTACCTTAGCAGACCTTTACAACCAATACTTACAGGGTGCACCAATACCTGAGACATCCAACACTGCGCACATTAAGGTACTGCCAAAGCCGGGTAGAGACCTTACATTACCGAGCTCTTACAGGCCAATTTCCCTTATAAACGTAGACTTAAAACTATTAGCTAAAATATTAGCAGACAGGCTGGCTCAGGTGATTCCCAAACTCATTGGCCCACAGCAAGTTGGATTCGTAAAAGGGAGATCCGTGGTAGCAAATATCAGACAGGTGTTGCTGACCCTGCAAGCGGTTCAGAAGAACAAACTTGGTTATCCGGGGGCAGCCTTGCTTGCAGTCGATACAGAAAAGGCTTTCGATTCCGTGGATTGGGGGTGGCTGAATCTAGTCCTAGACAAAATACAGCTAAAAGGCCCATTCAGAACCTTCTTGTCATCCCTCTATACCAACCCCCTTGGGAGAATCTGCATACCAGGGTTTTTGTCCCAACATTTTGCCCTTCAACGAGGAACACGACAGGGATGCCCACTCTCACCACTCTTTTTTCAATCTTGCAGTGGAGCGCTTTGCCTCGTTTCTGCTTTCCAATCTGCTTTTTGAGGGAATTTTAGTGGGGGGGAGGGAGTTAAAGCTTAACATGTTTGCCGACGACGTTATCTTTTATATGGAAAACCCGTGTAGAGACATGGAGAGCTTATTCCAGCAACTTCGTACCTTCTCAAAATGCTCAGGTTTTAAAATTAATGAATCAAAATCCGAATTACTACACATTGTAAAAAAAAATGGGCACCGCTGGGCGGGGACATCTCAAGGACATGGTAACAATAGTTAAAGAGCACATCACATACCTAAGGGTAAAAATAGGTCGCACCCCGGAATCCATGTACCGCCTAAACTTCCCACCACAGATACAAAAGATAACAAAAGATTTAGTTAGGTGGTCCCGACTGCCAATATTGCTCCTCGCGAGATGCCATCTGGTCCGAATGATAGGCTTTCCAAAATTGTTGTACCACCTACAAACCATTCCACTTCTCTTAAAACATAAAAATGTGAACAAATTGTACTCCGCTTTTACAAAATTTATTTGGTCCTCTAAAAGGCCCAGAATTGCCCTTTGTAAGCTCATGCTTCCGAAAGCCCAGGGCGGGGGGGTCAATTTCCCTTACGTCCGTACCTACAATCTAGCCTGTCTTGCACGACACTGTTTAGACTGGAATCGAGGTACAGAGTTCTATTCCAATACAACCTTAGAGGCAGCGTACACATCCCCTTGGTCACTCGCGGCCTTACTACATACCAAATACGTGCATATACCACCACACCTCAGGGGGAATTTGGTATTTAAAGATACCATAGCATCTTGGAAATCAGTCAGGAAAATATGGAAACTCCCTTGGTCCATAATTATTATTATTATTATCATTTATTTTGGAGCGCCCTTAATTCCAGGGCGCTGTACATTTCAGGCGGGTACATAAATAACATTGGTCAAACAATTACAAAGTGAAAATAAGTGACTAACAACTGGTACAGAGGGAAAGAGGTCCCTGCCCACGAAGGCTTACAATCTACAGGGGAGGGGTGAAGAGACAGAAGGTGAGGGGCAGACATGTTTGTGGGGCGGAGCAGTGCAACCCGGTTAATGTTGGTTATAGGCAATCCTGAAGAGGTAGGTTTTCAGGTTACGTTTGAAGCCGGTGAGAGAGGGGGAGAGTCTGAGGTGTTGGGGCAGTGAGTTCCAAAGTGTGGGGAAGCACGAGAGAAGTCTTGGAGACGTTATGTGAGGAGGTGATAAGAGGAGAGCAGAGGAGATGGTCCTGTGAGGAGCGGAGGTTGCGTGAGGGGAGGTATTTAGAGATTAAGGCAGAGATATATGAAGGGGAGAGGTTATGGAGAGCCTTGTAGGTCGAAGTTGCTAGCTTGAACTGGATTCGCTGGGCAATGGGTAGCCAGTGAAGGGATCGGCAGAGGGGAGAGGCAGGGGAGTAGCGAGGAGAGAGGTGAATCAGACGGGCAGCAGAGTTAAGGATGGTTTGGAGGGGAGCGAGGGTGCTAGCTGGGAGGCCACAGAGGAGGATGTTGCAGTAGTCGAGGTGGGAGATGACGAGGGCATGGACAAGCATTTTTGTGCTTTCAGAGTTAAGAAATGAGTGGATTCGGGAAATATTTTTTAGGTGGAGGTGACAGGCAGAGGTGAGGGCTTGGATGTGCGGTTTGAAGGACAGATTGGAGTCAAAGATTATCCCAAGGCAGCGGACTTGTGGAGCTGGTGAGAGGGTGAAGCCATTAACAGTGATAGAGAGATCGGGTGGAGAGATGGAGTGGGACGGTGGGAAGATAATGAATTCAGTTTTCTCCACGTTTAGTTTTAGGAGTGGAGGAGAAAGAAGAAGGAGGAAATGGAGGACAGACAGTGAGGGATCCGGGAGAGAAGAGAGGCGACATCTGGGCCGGAGATGTAGAGTTGGGTTTCATCAGCATACAGGTGGTATTGAAAGCCGTGTGAAGCTATGAGCTGACCCAGACCAAGAGTGTAGATAGAAAAGAGAAGTGGGCCCAGGACTGACCCCTGGGGGACACCAACAGAGAGAGGCTGGGGGGAGGAGGTGGAGCGCGAGTGAGAACCGCTGAACGTCCGATCAGTGAGGTACGAGGAGATCCCGGAGAGGGCCAGGTCCGTGATGCCGAGGGAGGAGAGGATGTGTAGGAGAAGTGAATGGTCGACAGTGTCAAAGGCAGAGGAAAGGTCTAGGAGGAGAAGCACAGAGTAGTGGCGTGAGGCTTTGGCAGTTGCTAGGTCGTTGGTGACTTTGGTTAGGGCGGTTTCAGTAGAGTGGTGGGGACGGAAGCCCGATTGGAGCGGGTCAAGGAGAGAGTTGGTGGAGAGATGGGAGGAAAGTTGAAGATGGACGTGTTGCTCAAGGAGTTTAGAGGCGAATGGAAGCAGTGAGATGGGACGATAGTTGGACAGTAAGGAGGGGTCAAGAGATCAATGAGGAAGGGAAGATGCCAGAGGTTAATGATAGATTGAAGAGATGGGTGAGGGCTGGGATGATAACAGCACTGTCAGGGATGTGGTGAGATGGGAGTGGGTCAAGACTACAGGTGGTGGTCCATAAGCAAATATATGCCATTACAGGGACACCCCGAATTCCCTCAATGTCTGAGTAACAAACAATTTGCTGTGTGGAGTGGGAAAGGAATTTTGGAGATCCAGCATTTATGCGAGTCGGCATCAGGGAGAATTCTAGTCTTCCAGGAAATCAGAAATACTCATGGTATACCAGCCACACATTTCCTGTCATATGGACAAGATACAAGCTTCTTGCGAGCCAGGGCCCGGCAAATGCAGGTGGTTTTAAATGACTCTACATTAGACAGTTTTATTTTGGACTCAGGCAATAAACACACATTATTATCTTTATACAAAAACCCTACGGGACCCTATAGTTCATGTCATGGAAGATACATTATTTAAGTACTGGGGGGAAGTGTTCAACAACCCAGAAATGCATACAATGGTTCTGGGAGGCTGGAACATACTAAATAAGCTGATCTCCAGTGAAAAATGGAAAGAATCGCACTTTCGGTTCATTCATAAGGCAATTTATGGCTTTAATGTACCTTCACACCCCAGAGCCCCAGGCAGACTGACAACCTGTCCTAAGTGCATGGCCCCGAAAACTGATATGATACACGGGATGTGGCACTGTGTAGCTACTCAGGATTTTTGGGGAAAGTTGCTGGCTTTGCTCAAGACAAAAGGAGATATTCAGTTAGATCTTACACCGGAGGTGGTACTGTTTCACAACCTACCCCCACTGGGTGTGAATACCCTCTTTGTACATGTACTCTTACTGGGTGCAAAGAGATGCATTCTAGAGAATTGGGTAGATTCTAATATGGTTTCTTTGGATATGGTGCTTAACCATATCAAAAAATATATATCCTTAGAGATGATAATAACGGAGCGCCTGAAAGATTCTCAATCAGATAAATTTTTTGCCCAATGGCAACCATTCATGACAAAGTTCATGTCTGATGCAGAAATTGCCCGAATTGTATCCCCCTTTCGGTATTCAGGCTGGTATCTGAAAGCTGAGCTGTCGGGAACACTGGGAAGGTTGAGGCTCCCTCTGGATCAACCAGTTAACGTCTGTCCCCGATTGACCCTGGATCGGAGATGGAGGTCTGGAGTCGTATTGTCTTTATGCTCCCTCTCTAGCGAGCACACCCTTTCACTTAAATCCGAACTTCACTTGGTAGTCTGACAAAAGATACTGCTATGTCAGGCAAATGTCCCGGTCGAGGTGGCCCTGCTATTTTTTTTTTTTTCTCGTTTTCTGCACGGAGTTGTAGTTTAAAGTTGATATATAAGGTTCTATGTATATATGTGGGTTTTGATTTTTTGTTTTTTTCTCCCCCTTCCTCCTTCTATTTTACTGTACTGGTCAACAGCTTGAGGCTTTTTCTTCTTCTTCTTCTTCTTCTCATGTATATTTAATGAGCAGCAAAGCATCAGGGTTCTACTACAAACGTGGAATCTTATGTTGAGGGGGCACTTTGGGATCACGTCCGGGCCACACTGGCTCAATCATAGGCCTTATAGATAGAGGGCCATGGTGACAGATTGGGCTACTGGGACCTGGAGGTGGACCAAGGAACGGCACCCAGGCCACAGATTAGATATGCTTACCGTTATATAAGTTTGCGCAGAGACAATGGCTAAATGGACTCTTACTTTTATAAATGTACTTGAGAACTGTTCTTGATTATGCTTTAATTTCATTTTGTGAATGACAAAACGCTCATAACTGTATTTACGTTTATATGTTGTAAACTTTCAAATGTAAAAGAGCAATAAAAATGAGTTAAAAAAAAAAAGATTTAAACTATTTCAGTGTCAATTCGAAAATCTTGAATTCAGATCTGTTCAGCTTGTTGTCTAAAAGCGTGGGCTCTATATTTACCAAATAATCCATGATTTTTAGATATTACCAGGGCCGTTCCTAGGGGCGCTGACGCTCCACTCACCCAAGAGGGGCGCCGCCCGCCTCACCCGCCCGGAGGTCAGCACTTGACTCCAACGGCTGCGCAGAGTCACTCAGCAGCTGCACACACTCGCTGTGCAGCTGCTGCTACAGGGAGAAGGCAGGACGGAGCGTTACCATCCTGCCTTCTCCCCTGTATCAGCGTCGCGGGGGGCGCACGGCTTTCACCACGCCCCCTGCGACGCTCAATCTCCTCGGCTGGCAGCTCTGCCGCCGAGTAGAGATCTCTTGGAGCTGCATGACAGTGTAAGCAGCATGATGTGATCATGCTGCTTACACTGCTCACCAGCTTCGGGACATGGACGCGGGGACCGTGGAGAAGTGAGTGTTTTTTTTTTTTTATTTCATCATAAGCTGCAGGGGCTATTACCTGGCTACATGGGGGCTAACCTGGCTACATGGGCACTAACCTGGCTACATGGGGGCTAACCTGGCTACATGGGGGCTAACCTGGCTACATGGGCGCTAACCTTGCTACATGGGGGCAGCTACCTAGCTACATGTTGGCTAACCTGGCTACATGGTGGCTACTACCTGGCTACATGGGGGCTAACCTGGCTACATGGGGCTACCCTGGCTACATGGTGGCAGCTACCTGGCTATATGGGGGCTGATACACAACTATAGGAGGCTACTACCTGGCTACATGGGGGCTACTACACAGCTATAGGGGGATACTACATAGCTACAGGGGGCTACTACATGGCTACAGTGGGCTACTATGGGATACTGTCTGGCTACAGGGGGCATATTACATGGCTACCATATGAGGTGCTATAGATGAGGAGCTAGAATAGAGATTGGAATTGGTAGAGAAGTGCTGATAAAGGAAGGAGTCTAAGATGTTTGCTTTGCAATTTCTACAATGAAGAGTTGTGGCCGGGAGAAGTCATCACGGCGTCTGGGACAGATGGAGATGAAGAAGAGAAAGAGAACAACTCTTCAGAGATGTCTCCTGTAAGTCCCTGGATGTAACTTTACTGTAATCGATTATATATCTGCAGAGCCTGTGTCAATTGGTATCCACTACTGTATGGTCACTGTATGCCGGTAATATTAGTTGTAGTGTAATGGTTTGCATTCGGTAATGGTCAGTTTGTATTATTCAGTCTCTATGTGCTGGTGATATGTGTTCACAATGCTGTGGTATTCGGACACTATGTGGTGGTGATATGTGGTCTTAGCAGGACATTGGTACTATTAGCTGTAGGATTCTGGTTTTGTGTAGCAGTATTATTTGGTAACTGTAAGACTATTATTTAATAGTTTTATACGTAGCACATTGTGGTAAAGCTTTTTGTATATTTGGTTGACGGCATTATGTTATGAGGGGGGTGGGGGAGCAAAATTTCTTCACCTCGCCCTGAGTGCAGTTTAGCCTAGGAACGGCCCTGGATATTACTGTATTATATTATTATGTTACAGCTTAGAAACAGGAGAGGACCGAGGAGAAAGCTTTGTTAGGGCTCAACCTGAGAATGAACAGAGGTAGGCGGTGAATGCAGAGCAGATGACAGGCCGGCAGCTCTGTCAATCATGTGAAGGATCTGCAAACCGCAGAGTCAGGAAGTAAGGGTATGTTCACACAGTGTCTTGTGTCCGTGTGAACATCTTCTTTTGTGATGTGTGTCTGGGTCCGTTTGAGCGGACCCAGACACACATCGAACAATTAGCAGTTAGATTATCACTGTCGGCAATGAGAAACACGCAGCGGTGTTCACATGAGTTATTGCCGATGAGTATTTGCATTGTGTCTGTCCGATGTGTCTTTCGGACGTGCTCCAAGAAATGACATGTCAATGCCAGCAGTGCATCAGAAAGGCGCATTGGACAGACTCACAATCGCTCTGTGAACGCCGCTGCGTGTCTCGCATTGTCGGCAGTGTTAAATACACTGCTAATTGTTAGATGCATGGCTGGGTTAGTTCAGACGGACCCAGACACGCATCACAAAATCAGATGTTCACACGGACAAAAGGTGCCGTGTGAACATACCCTAAGACACAGCTTCAGAGCTTTGATGTCCTGACATGTCCACTCTTGAACAAACAGTAGTCTCTACACAGATATCAAGGGAGTCAGTGTGCTACAATATTGGTGAGTGTGTTCGGCGCTGGTGGCTGGCTACTGTACTCTCCAAAGATTGGGAAAATGAAGAAGTAGAATTGACTTTTATGCATCCTTTTGGTCCAGCGCCATCCTTTGTGTATCCAAGAAAACCAGACATTTTAAAAGTTAACAAAAATCAGATATTGCTAGTTGCCATTGCTAGTAAATACTTATGGACAAGATGACATTTCACCCACTAGAAGGAACACATTGATGATAAAAGGCCAGTTTAAATGCGTACTATTTATGGTTTGATTAGTTCATATTTTATAGAACGAGGATTTAACTACTGTACTATTCGTCTTAAACACTTCATAAATGACATGTTTAGTGATATAATAAAAATAATTGTTACATGTATAAATAGGTGTCAAAGATATTGGTTCTTTTAATCTTGTTTTTAACATTTATTTAGAATGAGACTATTTAGGAAATCCCACTTGAGGATATGATCACCTTTTTTCTTTTGGTTTGTGCAATGAATTCAGGTTGAAAATGGCGAGCAAGTTGTGTTATGATGATTAAGATGTATTTATTCTGGCACTTATGGGATTTGTTTTTGTGTTTCTTTATTTTTGCATATAAATGTTGAATTCAATAACTTGTAATTTGAAAAGAAAAAAGGAAGAAACTCACACAAACATAAAAGAGATGATTCCAAGCTTAAAAAAAAATAGAAAGGTATAATGTCCCAAACAAATCCCTGTACAAATACAACCAAGAACACAAGTACCGCACATGCATTTTTTCACAATTGCGCATCAAAATTTAGATTTCTCCAAAACAAAATATAAAGAAACAAAGTATTGTGACGTATCAAATGAAAGCCGGTACAATTCTGAGAAACATGATACCTCTCTCACCTCTTTATCTTTATTCTAGCCCGAGATATGATAAAAAATGTAAAGTCAGACCAGTCTAAAACTTTAGAAGTCTGTAAAAAATTAACTGATGAAGTAAAAAATTCTAAACTTTTAATTTGTAATTAACTAAAGTTGTACTTAATAAAAATAAAATCTAAAGATGTCAGGTAAAAAAATATTCATATTTGGATCACTTGATATGGAATGACCCATGCACCACACCATTAATCAAAGAATTACCGCTATTCCGTAAGAGTGTGAACACACTAATATGAGTCTTGTAATAGAAAAGAGCTCCCCATTTTTCCCAAAGTCCATATGTATGCATGCAGTTATATGCCAAGACTCAGTGGTATGATTTCACCATAAATCTTCCTTTATTACATAAAAAACATCGCCATACTATTTTAGTTTTAGGCTTCTGTTATAAAAAAAAGTTACTACCGTAACAATAGTAGTGTGTCACAACACAAGTAGGCATTACCTTAAACAAGCGCTCTGCAAGGCGTCTGGTAGATAGGAGTAACTTAGACAACCGGGCCGAACGCCGCATGTGTGCAACGTTTCAGAGGACACTGCCTCCTTTTTCAAGCATGCGCGTTGAGAGATCCCTTCCTCCTTATATATCACATGGTATTTAACCCTATAATGTTATATCTATTTTAAAAAAACTTTAAAATTTATTTCCTCATTCAGTCCATTAGGACTTCTAAAGTCGAGGTTAACTATCCAATACGTCTCTTTCCTCAGCAATTGTACTCTAACTGCTTCCGATTCACTTTCCTTAATGCCTTCAAGCACACACCACCTGAGATCTGATACATTGTGGCGGCACTCAAAAAAGTGTCTAGCCACAGAATTCTCACCAAAACTTTTTGAGTTACCCTCTTCTTTTTCTTTTTTGTTTTTGTATGTCCTGATTGCTGACTTATGTTCATTGATACGCAGTCTGATGCTTCTAGCAGTTTGTCCCACATATATGCGACCACAGGGGCACTTTAACATGTAAATAACTGCTTTAGATTCACATGTAAAGAAACCCCTTATGGGAATGCTATGTCCTCTCATTGGATGTCTTATTTCTGCCCCTTTGATGATGGATGAACAATTGGAACGGCCTTTTTTGAAAATGATTTTCGAAACCTATCATGTACAGGTTAGCCACACTAGGTGCTGTCGGTGACCCCATTGATACTCCCTGCTGTTGCAAGTTCACAACTCAGCTATTCACGAAAAAAAGTAGAAAGTAACAATGTTCTTCATAAGAACAGTTTTCATGCACCCCAGACTTTTAAGGGCATTCCCAAAGGTCAATTCGTTAGGGCCAGACGTATATGCTCAACAGATGATTTATATACTACATCTATGAATAAATTAATCAAAAAATTCGTTGCAAGAGGCTATGATGAGACTGAACTCACGAAAGTGGGTCAAGAGGTTATGATGGATAACCCCGAGGGTCAATGGTTAATGATAAATGAAAAACAGAAAGAAATTAATAAGAAACAGGAGAACAGAATGTTTTTTATATCTAAATATGACCACCATGCTAAACTGATTAAAAAATGTGTTTTGAAAAATTGGAACATCTTACAGAATGATGAAAAAAATAGGACATTTGTTTGCACAAACACCTAGATTCATTTTCAAAAAAGGCCGTACAATTGGTGACACACTTATGTCATCTGATATTAAAATCAAAGAGCCTAGACAGAATGTATTACATCCACGAAAAAAGGGAACTTTTCCCTGTTTAACCCCTTAACGACCTTGGGCGTATGAGTACGTCCCAGGGCCGCTAAGGGGCTTTGCAGGGGGATCGCTCCGCGACCCCGCACAGCCCTGTGCGGCAAATGCCGCTAACACCCGTCAGTAACAGCGCCGGCAGGTGGCTCCGCCCGCTGGCGCTGTTTTACCCATCAGGCGCCGTGGCAAAGATGGCCGCGTCGTCTGAATTAACGCCGAACGGTGCCGCGCACCGATCGGTGCGTGATCGGCATAAGCGCAGCTATGCTGCGCCGATCCAATCACCGGGCATTGTGGTGGGGAGCCTTGTGAAGGCTCCCGTCACTTACCCTGGCCGGTTTGCCCCACTTCCGTCCGCAGACAGGAAGTGGGGAAAACCGCCATCTTTGTACACCCTAATGCATTGCCTATGCAATGCATTAGGTTGTATTAACAATCCGCACACCTAGTGGTCAAGTACCACAGGTGGCCTCAATGTTACAGTAAAAAAAAAAATATATAAAGTTTTAAAGTACAAAAAAAAAAAAAAAAGTATTAAAAGTTCAAATCACCTCCCTTTCCCCATTTTACAAATAAAAACATTAAAATAATAAAAAAGTTACACATATTTGGTATCGCCACGTCCGAAAAAGTCCGAGCTATAAAAATATAACATCATTTATCCCGTACGCTGAACACTGTAGAAGAAAAAAAATTCCAAACGCCAAAATTGCATTTTTTTGTCATTTTACGTCACTCAAAAAATGGAATAAAAATGATCAAAAAAAGTCGCATGCATTCCAAACTACTAGCGATAAAAAGAACACTTCAGCCCGTTAAAAAAAGCCCCTCACTGACGTCCGTAGGTGTTAGTACAAAAAAGTTTACTGGTCGCACAAAATGGCCTTGGCGCAAATTTCAAAAATAGAAAAAGTTTGGAATTTTTTTACGGTACCAAAACAAAAACGGAAACCCCTACATGTTTGGTTTTTGCCGGATGCGTAAAAACCTGAAGAATACAAAAAAACACATTATTTTTAACCGAAGATTGAACGCCGTAAAAGAAAAACCCCCGCAAACATGGCGAAAATACATTTTTTTTCACAATTTTTCCCCACTTGGAATTTTTTTGCGGTTTTCCCAGTATATTCTATAGTATATAAATTTAACACCATTACAAAGTACATCTTGTCCCGCAAAATAAAAGCCCTCATGTGTCTATATAGGTGGAAAAATAAAGAAGTTATGGCTTTCAGAAGGCGAGGAGGGAAAAACGAACGTGTCAAAAAAAACGCCGGGTCCTTAAGGGGTTAAACTGTTCCAATTGTTCATCCATCATCAAAGGGGCAGAAATAAGACATCCAATGAGAGGACATAGCATTCCCATAAGGGGTTTCTTTACATGTGAATCTAAAGCAGTTATTTACATGTTAAAGTGCCCCTGTGGTCGCATATATGTGGGACAAACTGCTAAAAAGCATCAGGCTGCGTACCCAAGAACATATGTCAGCAATCAGGACATACAAAAACAAAAAAAAAAAGAAAGGGTACCTCAAAAAGTTTTGGTGAGAATTCTGTGGCTAGACACTTTTTTGAGTCCCGCCACAATGTATCAATTTTCAGGTGGTGTGTGCTTACGGCATTAAGGAAAGTGAATCGAAGCAGTTAGAATTTACAATTGCTGAGGAAAGAGACGTATTGGATAGTTAACCTCGACTTTAGAAGCCCTAATGGACTAAAATGAGGAAATAAATTTTAAAGTTTTTTTAAAATAGATAAAAACATTATGGGGTTTTAAATACCATGTGATATATAAGGAGGAAGGGATCTCTCAACGCGCATGCTTGAAAAAGGAGGCAGTGTCCTCTGAAACATTGCACACTTGCGGCGTCCGGCCCGGTTGTCTAAGTTACTCCTATCTACCAGACGCCTTGCAGAGCGCTTGTTTAAGGTAATGCCTATTTGTTTTGTGACACACTACTATTGTTACGGTAGTAACTTTTTTTATAACAGAAGCCTAAAACTAAAATAGAATGGCGATGTTTTTTACGTAATAAAGGAAGATTTATGGTGAAATCATACCACTGAGTCTTGGCATATAACCGCATGCATACCCATCCACCACACCATGCCATTGTTTTCAATGAGAAAATGTACTACAGGTCACAATATGAACTGTGGCATGTATTCGAATTGAAAACAGTGGAGGAGACTTTTTGATGCGCATTTGGGGCTTAACATGGGCATTTTACACCCCAAAAGGCGCATAAAAAAGGACACAGTTCTGCTTGTAGGATAATGCTGGTAATAGCAGCAGCTGCCGCACAGGCGAGCGCACAGAGGAGGGGACACTGCACTGACGGCGAGGAGGGGGCGCGGCACTGACGGCGAGGAGGGGGCGCGGCACTGACGGCGCGGAGGGGGCGCGGCCCTGACGGCGAGGAGGGGGCGCGGCACGGACGGCGAGGAGGGGGCCCGGCAGGGCCGGCGAGGAGGGGGCCCAGCACCGACGGCGAGGAGGGGGCCCGGCCCCCGACGGCGAGGAGGGGGCCCAGCACTGACGGCGAGGAGGGGGGCCAGCACTGACGGCGAGGAGCTGCCTGCTGCTGAGCGATGCTTATCTCCTGCCGAGCGGTCAGTGCGCCACCTCCCCCTGACCCCACAGACGGCGGCTGAATAGGAAGACGCTGCGCTATAGCCCGGCCCCTGCTCCACTGCCCTGTAATGAGGAAAGTGCCGGCACCACAGACAGTGACACCAGGGGCCGGGGAGGAAGGGGAAGCTCCGGACACTGGCTGCATCCACTCACTGGGCGGGGGAGGCAGCTGCCCGGGCGGGACCCATGTGCCCTACCCTGCCCAATAGGAAAAGCCCCCGGAGAGAGGATAAAAGGGAGAGGAGCAGAGAAGGAGGCTGCAGTTAATCCAGGCGGGAGATGAGGAAGGAACAAGCAATGTGTGGAGTCTTACCTGTTCTACCCACTGGGGAGGGTTATACCAGGGGGTAAAGGACCTGTGGTGACATCACACTGGTCACATGATAGGAAGTGGCCAATAGATTCCTGACTCCTCCCTCCTGTGACTGATCACATGACTGTGACATCATGGAAGGTCCTGTAGTGTATAGAACACATCGGCCGTACAGCCCGTTCACCACAGTGCAGGGCCCCTACATAGTTCATGGCCCCAATATACACCACAGTGCGGGGCCCTACATAGTTCATGGCCCCAATATACACCACAGTGCGGGGCCCCTACATAGTTCATGGCCCAATATACACCACAGTGCGGGGCCCCTACATAGTTCATGGCCCCAATATACACCACAGTGCGGGGCCCCTACATAGTTCAAGGCCCCAATATACACCACAGTGCGGGGCCCCTAAATTGTTCATGGCTCAATATACACCACAGTGCGGGGCCCCTACATAGTTCATGCTCCCATATACACCCAAGTGCGGGGCCCCCAAAATATTATTGGCCCCAATATACACCACAGTGCGGGGCCCTACATAGTTCCTGGCCCCAATATACACCACAGTGCGGGGCCCTACATAGTTCATGGCCCCAATATACACCACAGTGCGGGGCCCTACATAGTTCATGGCCCCAATATACACCACAGTTCGGGCCCTATATAGTTCATGGCCCCAATATACACCACAGTGCGGGGGCCCACATAGCTCAATGGCCCCCAAAATACACCACAGTTCGGGGCCCAAATAGCTCATGGCCCCAATATAACCCCACGTGCGCCAACATAGTACATGGTCCCAATATACACCACCGTGCGGGGCCCTACATAGTTCATGGTCCCAATATACACCACAGTGCGGGGCCCAAAATAGTTCATTGCCCCATATACACCCCAGTGCGGGGCCTCCACAGAGTTCATGGCTCCAATATACGCCACAGTGTGGGGCCCCTACATTGTTCATGGCCTTGATATACACCACATTGCGGGGCCCCTACATAGTTCATGACAGAAATATACATCACCTTGCGCGGTCAGTAAATAGCTCATGGCCCCAATATACACCACAGTGCGGGGCCCTATATAGTTCATGGCCCCAATATACACCACAGTGTGGGGCCCCTACATAGTTCATGGCCCCAAATAACCCACAGTGCAGGGCCCCTACATAGTTCATGGCTCCAATATAGACCACAGTGCGGGGCCCCCTACATAGTTCATGGACCCAATATACACCACAGTGCGGGGCCCCTACATAGTTCATGGCCCCAATATACACCACAGTGCGGGGCCCCTGCATAGTTCATGGCCCCAATATACATCACAGTGCGAGGCCCCTACATAGTTCAAGGACCCAATGTACACCACAGTGCGGGGCCCTACATAGTTCATGGCCCCATGACGGGGACTATATAACAATGTACTAGAGCTCTGATTTGGGAGCAATGTCCCAGGATGGTTAGGAGTATTTCTGATTTTTCGGGATTTCCCTGGATCCAGCATAAGCCATGAATTCCCGGGACTGGTTGACTGTCAGGAACACTCATCATGAGTGCACAGTAACCGGCACCGGGGAAGTGTCATAAAACATGTCTAACTAGGGAGGCAGTAGATGGAGGTAAGTGACCTCCATCACTCCCTCCCTGAACCTTCTTCTCTCCCTGTGACATGACACCCCCCCCTTCCACCTTGTCCACCACCCGGACCCCCCCTCTTACTCATCCTCCAATGCCTATCCACCATCCAGGAAAGTTGAGTTGCACCTATCTCCCTTGCATTTCTGGTTGCCTGCTGTGGTGGAAGCCAGACCTCTGACAAACAAATTATGTCACGCCTCCAACCAAGCCCCACCTAACAGAATCATGCCCCACCCCCCTCCAGTAGACCAGGGCCAACACAACAGCGTCTGTAAATACGTATTTATATAAAGTAATGTATTCTGTATATATAGAAATCCATACAAGTAGCTGTAAGACAATGTTCTGTGGATGATACCTTTATATAATGTTCATACAGTGACTGCATAATACTGTTATACAAAGAGCACATATCATCGTCATGTTACTGACCAAACCAAAAACGATTTTATCAATGATACCGGTATACAAAGATCAAATAATACTGCAACATCATGACCACATATCAACACTAAATAGTGACTGAATAATACCACAACACCAATGACCACATATCACCATCACATAGTGACTGAATTATAGCACCACGCTCGACCACATATCACCACCGCATAGTGACTGAATAATACCAGAACACAATGATTACATACCACCACCACATAGTGACTGAATAATACCCCCACACCATGACCACATATCACAACTACAGTGATTAAATAATATTGCAAAATCATGACCACTTATCAACACCACATAGTGACAGAATAATACCTCAAAACCATGACCACATATCATAACCACATGGTGACCAAATAATATTGCAACATCATGACCACATATCAACACTATTGTGTCTAAATAATACCACATCATGACCACATCTCACCACCAAATAGTGACCGAATAACACCACAACACCATGACCAAATGTCACCACCACATAGTGACTGAATAATGCCTCCACATATCACCACCACATAGTGACTGAATAATACTGCCATACTTATCCTGAATATAAATCAAGACTCTGCAGACATATACATGATTACTGTACAGTGACATATAGTGACTCACAGGTGACGTCTTCTCTGATATGAGTTGTTCCTTTTCTCCTTCTGCTCCAGATCGCCATGATGACTTCTCCCAGCCTCATCCCTGCGGAATTAACCACACAGAAATAATAGACTCCTCACTTTTCCAGTACCTCCATAGTTATTCTCATCTTTGTACAAACTCCCTATGGGGTAATAGATGGAGTAAGGGGGTTATGAAGCAATGGTGATGGGGTTATAGAGTATTAGGTGCGGGTTGTATTGTGTGTCGGCACAAGTCTCCAGGGGTGAGAGAGAAGGTACAGCTACAGCTTATAGGCACAATCTCCTAGGAATGGAAACAGAAGACCAACCCCTGGAGACTGTGATGTGGCTGTGGCCTCTACTCCATCCCCTACTCCCTCAGATGATCAGAAACATGACCTTCACAGGATCAGGGATTCATTAGACTATTGGATTCATTAGACTACGTCGAACCAGCGTTGCATCAATTTCTTTAGTAAAATGGTCAATGAGGGCCGGTGTTGGGGAGTATTTATTTAGATAAATATTTTTTATTTTCTTTCCGTGTTTTTTTTTTTTATCATTTATTTTCTCAGTGTTAGTAATAAAGGTGTCTGACAGATAGCTCCCCATTACTAGCACTCAATGTCAGCCAGCAGTGTTTTTTGTCACTACAATGCTGCCACTAAATCCCTGTTACTTTTACTCCAGTATGCAATGCACCAGGGGTACTGAGGAGAGCCGTGTAACCATCAGGAGTGGACACTCTGATGTGATGGTCCACTCCCTGGACGGCAGCAGGCTTGTATTTTCAGGGTTGGAAAGGACCAGCCTTCGGTTGCTGGTTTTACCTTGGCTGGTTAAAATGGGGGACCCCACATCATATTGTTTTTATACTTTATTCAAAATCGAAAAAGAACAAATTAGTTAAAAAAAAAGTGGCATGGGGTCCCCCCCATTTTTCATAACCAGCCAAGGTAAACCTGACAGCTGCAGCCTGATGCTATCAGAATGGAAAGGTCTATTGATACTGGTTCCTTCCCATTCAAAAAAACAAAAAGCCTGCAGTCACCTGGGAAGCGGACCATCACATTAGAGGGCCTGTTTTTGATGGTTATCTGACTCTTCCCAGTACTCCTGGTGTGTTGGGTACTGGGATAATAGTGACATGGGGTTAGTTTCAGCGTTGTGGTGCCGAAACACCAAGCCCCAGGAAGAAAATTTAAAAAACACACAGAAACAGAAAATAATACAGTTTATTTAAATAAACACTCCCTGGCACCTGCCCTTGTTAACCTTCTTAATAAAGAAATAGATGCAACGTTGTCTGACATAGTCCAGGGAATCTGTCATAGTCCAAAACAGAAACCTGTAAAAATAAATAAATAAATACAACCCTACAAATGGGGCATTATCCAGCTTTCTGGGATGCTGAACAGGCACTCAGGAAAGCAGAGTGGCACCCATTACACAAAGCAGGCACTCAGCTTTTCTGTATGCCTGTTGCAGAGGGATGTCACCCAGCATTCCCAAATGCTAGATATTAAGGAACCCTGGGTGGGACTTATAAAAATTTTACAGTGAATGAGGAAATAATTAATTGATCCTTGCTGATTGTGTAAGTTTCCAATGATAAAGGACATGAACAGTTTTATAATCTTTAAGGGTAGGTTAATCTTAACATTGAGAGATTGGAATACTAATAAATAAATTCCTGAAATCAAATTGTATAAATGATCAAATTTATTTGCTTTTTGCAGTGAGAAATTTTATGTTTTTTAAGTATTTGATAACTCGCTTGGCGCAAACAGGACTTAATACTTGGTGGCAAAACCCCTGTTGGCAAGCACAGCAGTCACAGCTTTTTTGTAGTTGTCTGATGAGGCGGGTTCCGGGCTCCTCATTTTAACTCACTCATTTCTCCCAGTTGTTGCCTGAGAAAGGCATTCCTGTATTCCTGTTTCTGCTTGTTTACTCCTGTGTTCCTGACTTTGGCTTGCTCCTCCACTACGTTTTTGTCCTTCGTATTTGTACTGTGTGCCCTCCTGTGTTTCTGACCCTTGGCTTGTTTACCGTTATTCTCCTGGTTTCTGATTCGTGGAGTACCATTATCAACCCGGGACTGTTCTGCGACTCTGCGTTTCCCTGACGGCCCTGCAGGTAGTAGTGTAGGGACTGTTGCCCAGTTGGGGTCTGCCATCTAGGGCAGCAGGCCAAGTAGGCAGGGACAGTGGGCTGGGTGGCATTCAGGGCCCACTGCACCTCCTCTGACGTGACATTAAGATTTTGAGGCTGTCGCTTGGCAA
Source organism: Phyllomedusa bahiana (assembly GCA_025379985.1). Taxonomy (NCBI): domain Eukaryota; kingdom Metazoa; phylum Chordata; class Amphibia; order Anura; family Hylidae; genus Phyllomedusa; species Phyllomedusa bahiana. The sequence continues at coordinate 34,842 of JAODAL010032278.1, forward strand.
CTTGGACGCTTCACAACTCCCCCTCAAAAGTTTTTTTATGGATTAAGGTCTGGAGACTGGCTAGGCCACTCTCATGACTTCATGTGCTTTCTTTTTGGACACTCCTTTGTTGCTTGGCTGTATGTTTTGGGTAATTGTCTTGACTGAAGACCCAGTCAACACACATATTTGTTAATGTCTCCTGGCGGAGAGAAGGAGGTTGTCACTCAGGATTTTATAGTACATGGCTCCATCCATTCTCCCATTGATTTGGTGAAGTATTTCTGTTGCACCTTGTCAGGAAACACCCCTCAAAAACTTTATGTTTCCCCTCCCATGTCTGACAGGGGGGCGTTGTCCTTTGCAGCATTTCTCTTCCTCCAAATACGAAGACTCCCAAATCTATTTATCAACTAAATGTCCTCCCCTATTCAAAAAGATTATTAACAATTTGGATAGATGGACGCGTCTTCTCCACTCTTTCTTGGCCAAATGTCATCTACTAAAAATGACGGCATCGTGGTCGGTACACGGTAAGGCAAGGCAGGAACACACTAGGAAGCTATTCACATGGAAAGACACCAAGGATCCGGCGAGGGCCGCAGGAAGAGGCCGGACTTAAATAGGAGCAGTGCCGCAGGCAATGACCAATTACCGGCGCACTGCCCTTTAGATCAAAACTGCGGCGCGCGCCCGTCCTAGGGGCGGAAGCCAGCGACCTAGGAGACGGGAGGACAGAATGAGCAGGAAGCGCCTAGCAGGGTAACGCCCGGCTCGGGGACGGGGAGGGTGAGCAGTGGACACGGACCTGATTGGCGGGGACTGGGGCCCGTAACGGGTAGGGAGCTACGGGCGCGGGCCCCTGTTTGGGGGGGGAAAACCTGGGACAGTGGTCGCAGGGGCGTACGTGTCAAGTACCCCCCCCTTTGGGCCCCCTCCTCTTGGGCACCCCTTCTTACTGGATTGGAGAAATCTCTCTGGATGAGGCCTGCGGTTCAGGTTATTCTCCTCCGCTCCCAGACCTCTTTCAGGGCACGAAAGCCCTTCAGTCCAACAGGAAGTATCCGCTTTCCCCTAGTTATCTCTCATGCCAGAATTCTCCTTCACACTCGAGAAGACATTGGGCGAATCTCAGCCACCGACGGAGGGAGGAATGCCTTTGGAAAAACGATTGAGGACCAGGGGGTTTCAGTAAGGAGGACATGAAACAAATTGGGGATTTCATTTGTAGGAGGGAGACGGAGTTTGTATGATACCAGGTTGATGCGGTGATGACCTCATAGGGGTCCAGGAAATGGTGGGGTTCCCAGTTTTGTGAGAAGGCATCTTTAGGCGGACATATCTAGACGAGAGCTACACCTTGTCATCAGGGGAGAAAAACCGGAGGAGGAATTCTTCTTTTGTCCGCTTGAGTCTTCATGACGCTCGGAAGCCGGAGCAGCGTACTGACGGGTCTGGGACCAGGATGGCCATTCAATGTCTTAACCAGTGCGTCGAGCCGCCGGGACTCAGAGGAGGTTTGCCAGAGGAAGGAGGGCAGGAGATGCAGGCCATAAATGATGTTGAAGGGGGACGACCCCCGCGGACTCAGACTAAAGGGAGTTATAAGAGAACTCCGACCATGGCAGTAATTTGGACCAATCTTCATGACGTGCCAGAGACGAAATGACGAAGGTAACATCCTAGGACTTGTTTGACCCTCTCTCCACATGGCCGTTCGTCTGCGGGTGGTTGGGGACGAAGGAGAAGTCGAGCTTCTCACCTGAAGTTGGTTGCACAGGTGCGTCGCCAAAACCTGGGGAGGACAAATTGAAACTCCCCAGTACGAGACAGATTTGCGGGGGACATGGCAGCGAAACACATGGAGGAAGGAATAGCTCAGCCAGGGGGGAGGGCAGATGGCAGTCCTGGAACGGGACGAAATTGCGCCATTTTGAAAAGCGATCGATATCACCAAATAATGGTGTTGCCAGATGACGGAGGGAGTGTCAGTTAGGAAGTCCATCGAAATGTTGGCTCACCAGGGTTGAGTGGAATGGGACAGTGGCTGAAGTAGGCTGCGGCTTGTCGACGTGGCGTTATTGTTGCGGGCACAGGGTCACAAGACGAAACGAAGTTCCTTACACATCTTTTTTCAAGCTATGGCCACAATAAAACCGGGATATCAGGTAGAAGGTTCTTCGGGCCCGGGATGGCCCTGCACCAAATGGAGCAATGTCCCTTTTAAGTTTACGTCTGTGGAGGGCAGGGACGCACATAAGTCTTCCAGGAGGGAACCTTCCGGAGGTCTACTGGGAGATGCCGAGATGAGACGTTCTGGGGGAATTATGTGTTCTGAGAGAAGTATCTTTCACCCACCCGGTCGGGGAAGGCACGGGTGGAGATGAGGGCGTCAGCTCCTCCATTCTTCTCAGCTGCCTGAAGTGGATTGAAAATCGAAAACCGGGAGAAGAGATGCGACCACCTAGCCTGGCAAGGGTTAGTTGCTGAGCCGTTGCAGATATTGGACGGTTCTTATGGTCGAAGTTAGATACCGATGCGGAAAACAGGCACCCTCTAGCAGATAACTCCACTCCTCCAGAGCAATTTTATGGCTAGTAGCTCCTCGGTCGCAAATCGTGTAATTCCCTCGGCGATTGAAACGTCTGGGAGAAGAAGCCGCACGGTACAGTCTTACCCGTGGGCCCTTTTTGCGTATGAATTGCTCCGGCTTCCACAGATGAGGCGTTCACCTCCAGACGTGAAGGGTTTCGTGGGAATCCGAACATGCACAGTGATACGAGGCCATAGAGAAGGCGGACTTGAGCTTCAGATAAACGCGCTCACTCGGCCTTGACCCGGCCGCTGCGTGGATTGGCATTGTTCTGGTGAGGCTACTTTTCGGAGTCCACCAGCGTAGAGAAGTGAGGGATGACATGGCAGATAGTAGTGCAGAAGCCAAGAGAATCGTCTGGATAGCCCGCAGCCCAACTGGGACGTGGCCACTGCAACACGGCAGACAGATGGGGGTGGGGTGTTTTTTTTTTTGTTTTTTATGTTCTGGGTCCATCGTAGGCTTGGTCAGAGATGACGTACCCCAGTGAAACGGTTGCAGGCTAGTCTGATGGAAGAGGCACTTCTCCTAGCTTGGCATAAGGTGGTTCTCCCGGAGATGTTTCAGTAATTGACGAACATTGGCTGCGGTGGGTCTCACGAGGTCAGAGAGAGAACACCAGGATGTCATAAGGTAGACAACCCACGCAGGTGTGGAGGAGGTCCTGAAGACGTCGTTCCGAGCTCCTAAAGACGGCGGGCGCATTGAACAGTCCGAAGGGCATCAAGGTAATCAAAGTGCCCATCCTGGTGTTGAAGGCTGTCTTCCATTCATTGCCCTTGCAATTCGGACCAAGTTGTTAGGACCCTTCTCAGATCCAAACTTGGAGAAATCTTAGCGCCTGAAGGCGATCAAAAATGTTCAGTGATCAGCGACAATGGGTAGCGGTCTGTACCGTGATTCTTGTACAAGCCCCGGGTAGTCTGATGCAGCGGCCACACTCGGTACGTCCTTCTTCACGAAAAAAGAACCCGCGGCCACGGCGGGAGACGAGGGAGGACTTTCGATGAACCCCTTCGGAGATTCTCTGTGATATACTCGGGACATGGCTGAGTTTCAGGAAACCGACACGTGGGTAGACTCGGCCCCGGGGAGGACTGGTACCGGAAATAAGTCGATGGGCAATCGTTGGATGGAGCGATGCGGTGGAAGACTCCTCGGATTGTCTCTCGGAGGAACACATCGGAGCACTCCTGATATTCAGGCGGACAGCCTGGGTAGCTGCTCTGTAGGGTTAAGCTGAAGAGCAGGGGAAAGCACGGGTGAGGTTTGCCACCAAACAACGCACCCGATCATTGGGATCCCAATGTAATCACCTCTCCATGAAGACAGTCCAAGGATAGGAGGAGTGGAGCCGTTTAGCCATGGGAGTCCGAGAGGATCGGCCGACGAGGAGAGACGGTATCACATAGATGGGCGATTCTCCTTATGCAGCGCCCAACGTGGAGGGGACAGTGGCTTGGTGACAAAATGGATGGTGTCGCATAAGCACGCTCCCGTGACGGCATGAGATGACAGCGGTTCTCCAAAAGGGGGGGGGGGGAAAACGTACCGACGGGAAGCCGATATTGCTTCACTAGAGGCTGTTGGATGAAGTTCAGCGAGGCCGAGTCCAGAACGCGGGAAACCTGGAACGTGATACTTAAGTTTGACATGACCTTGCACAGGCATCAATGGCGTGGAGAGGAGTGAGGTTGCACCTAGGAATGCCTCTCCCACAGATCCTAGGTGCGGGAGTATCCCGCAGGCATTGGTGGGGGCTGGGACCAATTCCTCCGGAAAATGCTCTGGGCTGCCACAGTAGAGGCACAATGTTCCTTTGCCGACCCAGACGCTGGGCCAACTCTTGCACAGAGAGGACGAGCCCCATTCAATCTGCATGGGCTCGTCGGTGGGGTGTTGGCGGCTGTGTGGCCGCAGTATGGTCCCTGGAACACCGGAGCCAGGGTGAGGAAACCGGGAAGTTGGGCTTGACAGACGTCTTGCATGAAGCTCCTCTCCCGTATCAATGAAGCGATTACATCGATGCGGGTCGATACCGGATCAGGTACTGAGGGAAGACGGGAGGTCTCTAGCTGCCAAGACGTCCTTAAATCGCGCGTTGAGAGGCATTTCGTGAGGTAGCACACAGAGCGGCCTCGTTTCCATGGGGACAGTCAGAGGCCGAGTACAGAATTGTACCACGTATTCCCCTACAGCCAGGTCCCCCATGGCCGTAGGTTTAGGAGGTGTACTAAGCCGGAGGAGGCTCGGGAGGGAGTGGGAATCTAGTGGGTCCCGGTATTCACCAGAGCCAGCCGCCAAAGCGGGTTGTCTTGCATGCGGTGGGACGTCAACAGGTCACATACCACTGGGGGGCTTTGCCTGCGGTGGTGGCCAAGGGGTATCGAGTACAGGATCGGCAGGCAGGCTCGGTAGTCGGGGACAGGGAAGAAGTCAGGGCAGGTGGCTCAGGTTGCGTTTGGACATAGACAGGCAGAAGGTCAGGGACAGGCGCTCTACGGTTCGTGGTCGGTAAAGCGTAGGCAGATGTCGTACACAGTAAGGCAAGGCATGAAGGAACACACTAGGAAGCTTTCCACCTATCATGGGAAGATACACCAAGGATCTGGCGAGTGGGCCGCCAGGGAAAGAGGCCGAGAGTTTAAATAGGTGCAGTACCGGCAATGACTAATTACGGCGCCACTGCCCCCTTTAATTTCAAACTTGCGGCGTGCGCCCGCCCCTAGGGGCGGTGCCACACGCCGGGAGACGGAGACAGACTGAGCAGGAGCGCGGCCAGGTAAGTGAACGCTGGCGGGGTGGACGGGGACGGTGAGCGGACACGGTCCCCGATGTGCGGGCGGGGCCTGAAGCTCGGTGTAGGTGCGCACGGGCGCGCCTGTGACCCGGGACAGTGGTCGCAGGGGCGTCTGTGACACCTTGCTCCTGAAACACAAAGATATCACTAGTCTCCTCTCTTCCTTCTCCTCTTCTTTGTGCCAAGGGAAGAGACCACGCATTACCATGGAGAAACTCATGCTCCCAAGGGATAGGGAGATGGGGGGGGGTTCTTAATCTCCAAATACTAAGACTTGTATAATTTGCTAGCTCATTCGACATTCAGCGGATTGAAAAAAGGGCACATTCGACTATTCCAATCTATCAGTGAAGAAACCTCTTGGCAGCCCTTGGAGTCTCCCAAATCTTATTACATGTTGTATATTCTCGTTACTTTGCCAAAGGTTGATCACAAAGGGTTAGCCTTATATTAAGGATACCATGGAGCTTGGAAAGCCTGTAGAATGCTGTTCAATCTCCCGTATCAGTCGAGCAGATACCTCTCACTTTGGGTTCATCTTGAATTCCAGGCAGGATTTGACAACGTACAGTTTCGCGTGTGGCAGGAAATAGGCATCTCTTTCGCTTAACAATTATTTGACCCTCACACTTCCAGATTTTATCTGTTTGCAGATTTCTGCTCTAAATATAGGATCCCTCGCACCCACTTTTTGTCTGACCTGCAAGCTACAGCCTTTTGTAAGTCTAAAATTAATAACCCAGCCCAATAATTCTTACCTAATTTTGATGATGTGTTGGGTCCGCGCTCCTCTCACCATTAATTATCTACTATCTATCTTGGACTCTGTTCCAGACTGAGTGAAAAGGTGTCCACCAAATTGTGTTCTAAGTGGGAAAAAAATCTTTCCGAACTCCTACATTTCTCAAAAAATTCTTAATGGATGGACCACTATCCACAAACATATAGCAAATGAAAAGTGGAGGGATACTTATTTTTGACTGGCTCATTCGGCCATTTTTGGCTTTAACATTATGTCCTCTCTCTATCCCTCTAACTAAATCTCACTAAAACTGAACTTCTTGTCATCCCGCTATCTACTTACTGATCCCACCTTGCTATTTATGTTATGTGTGGTACCAACATAACTCCTAGGCTGCAGGCCCGCTGTCTTGGGGTTATATTAGATTCTGATCTGTCCTTCAATCCCTATATCCAATCCCTTGCCTGCTCCTGTCACCTGCACCTCAGGAACATCTCCAGAATCCTTCCTTTTCTCACTGTGCAAACAACTCAAACCCTCATTGTTGCCTTTATTCTATCTTGTCTTAACTACTGTAACTCCTTGCTTATCGGCCTCCCTCTCTGCAAACTCTCCCCTCTCCAATCTGTCCTGAATGCAGCATCCAGGCTCATCTTTTTTTCCAGCCACTGATGCCTCTTCCCTGTGTCAGTCACTGCACTGGCTGCCTATTCAGTACAGGATACAATATAAATGCATCACTCTCACCACTAAAGCTCTCCACAGCGCTGCACCCCCTACATCTCCTCCTTCATCTCTGTCTATCACCATACCCAGTGCTGCAGCCCCCTAATCTACTCCCTCATCTCTGTCTACCACCCTACCCAGTCTCTCCACAGCGCTGCATCCCCTACATCTCCTCCCTCATCTCTGTCTACCACCCTATCCGGTCTCTCCACAGTGCTGCCCCCCCCCCTACATCTCCTCCCTCATCTCTGTCTACCACCCTACCCAGTCTCTCCACAGGGCTGCACCCCCTACATCTCCTCCCTCATCTCGGTCTACCACCCTATCCGGTCTCTCCACAGTGCTGCACCTGACACATCTCCTCCCTCATTTCCCTCTAACTCCCTACCTGGTCACTCCGCTCTGCTGATTACCTTAGACTACGTGTCTGTCATCTGAACCTCCCATGCCCGTCTCCAAGATTTTTCACGTACGGCACCAGTTACCGCAGGACATCAGACGCCCTTGTCGCACTCATAGTTTTAAATGGGCCCTAGAATTCATCTTTCCAGTGTGGCCTACCGGAATCCCTAATGGTTAACCCCCTACTCTCTAGCACACATTTCTGTCACTCTCTACACTTCAGCACTTATCTGTATATAGATTTTACTGTCTGGGGGGCGGGTTAATCCAATTTTATGTAAAACCACCCCTAATTATGTCACTGGCTGGACCATTGTAAAACCAAAAGCTTTTTTTTTCCCTTCGTCTCACCTGTACACCTAATGATTGTAAGCTCTTGCGAGCGACCCCTCACCTTGTGTCTCACTGAAAGTAGCTTTTTTATAATGTAATTTTGGGTTTGTTGTGCTTACCCCCTTATACTGAAAAGTGCTGGGGGAATGGGACTTCCGTTGGGCCCCCACCATGTGGGGGAGCAGGGTGCAGGAGCCCCCAAATACATCGGGACCTACCGCTACATAACAGTACATCACTGGAACAGCGCACGTACAGCTGCAGGGAGGCCCCGGACCATCACCCCCAGTGATCTGGGGCTTTTTTATCTGTATGTCCCCGCGGAGAAACGGCCTCGAGTGGAGCCTGCACCAGGCAGAGTGTGCCCCGGGGGAGACCAGCGCTCAGTGCTTTCTATCAGTGGATCGTGCCCCTGGGGATGCTCTCCTCTCTGCAGCGCCCATCAGTCAGTGAGGAAAAAACCCCTGTCCAATGGAGCTCCACGGGGGCCCGACACCCCCCCCCCTTCTCTTGAGAGAGCAGGGAATGATGAGGCGGCAGCTCCATCTCGGCTCCCCTGCCGGGGCCGACTATTGTTTATAGGAGGGAGGACTGACTTGTGTGGACCCCCCGCTGCTCACACTAGGGGCCACACTATACTCCTCTGATCACTGTATACAGCCCTACACCCCTCCTACACTTAAATAATCCCCAACAGGGGAGGGCCCCTTATCTCTTAGTACACGCTGCCCCCTGGGGTTTGCTCCTGGGACTGTGCGAGTTCTTCAACGACCTCACATCTCCCCCCCCCTCCTGGGGCTGAACCCGTCTTGGACTCCTGCTTTTTCTCCCCGACAGTATCTCACCCCTATTGAGTTTAAGGTGGCACTCTGTGGCCCCCCAGGAAAAGGCACCTCCATAACACTTTTCTTAAAAAGTTTTGAATCTTTTTTTCTATTATTAATTCCCTGGGAGGGCCCACTTCGTCCAAACAAGGGGAAAAAACCGGGAAAATAAAATGCAAAGGGTTCTAAATCCGATATTATCCCTGATGTCGTGGCGAGTGAAAAGGGGGAAAGTCGATATGAGCTTTAACCCTGAGCCCACCCACGTCTCCCCGTCCAACCCCCCGCCACTACTGAAAACCTGCCTCTGATACCACTGATAGTGCGATGAGGGGCGCGATTGATGATCATGGGGGGTAAAAAAAAATAGCCATTGTGTTGGCCCAAAAGATGGCTCCAGATTCCAGGAGACCTTGGCAGCGACGATCTCCGTACTAAAGGCCATGTTTGTCAAAACCCAGAAATATCAACAAGCAGGCTCAGCGCACTGACAGCGCCCCAAGAGTGGGGAAAAAGCTGGACTCCAAAAAAAACCGCGCCCTGGCCCAAATGCGCTCTGAAACCAGTGGCTCTCAGAAAAAGTGGAGATTTGGAGAACCGGTCTGCCACAACAACCTGGACTGATGGGATCCCAAAGGGCGGTGGCGCAAGAGATTACATTCCTTGTGAAAGGGCCCCCAACCATGCAGAGTGGAGAGGCCATAGAATTGGCCGCCCTGCGACCCCGTGACTCCTCGCCAAGCAGGACCCAAACTGCCCCCATCTCTGAGAGAACGCCCCCGCCCAGTGATTGTAAACACTTGGACTTTAATGACAAAGTCAGATTTTCCGGCCTTTAAAATCTCAAGCAGCCATGGAATAAAGGGACATAAGATTCTGATTTTTGGGAGATTTCTCTGTGGGGTGCCAAGGAGCGAGCTTTCTCATCATTGGGGCTGGGCCCCTCTCCCGCTAAAATTAAAGTTCGCCTCACCTACCCGGCTACTCTGCGAATCTACCCCCAGTGGATCCCTGTCAGCCTTCACATCCCCGAAGAAGCTTCAAGGACTCTGAGACACCTTTTTAAAATTACAGCAGAGTAGGGGAGGCCTCTTCCCCAGTTCTACGCGAAAAAAAAGAGAAGCCCCAGAGACTGGTCAGGGACTTCACCCCTAAATCGCCCTCTGGGAGGTTTACCTAAGGAAAAAAACCCCTCCCCTTTGTTGGCGTTTTTGGGGGGCCCTCAGGAAACCCAAAAAATTTTCCCGCAACCCGTATCCTTATTCTTGGGGAGCTCCCCCTTTGTTTAAATTTTCCTTTTTCTCAGTTTTTTTTTTTTTATTTTGGGTGAGTCTCCCTTTCTATGGGTTGAACTTGTTATTTCGGTCTAACTTTTATTTGTCAGTTTAATGTATATTTACTACCTCTATAGCCCCCCACACGAAAAGCCCTTTGCTTTTGGGTCCGGTGGGGGGCATTTGCCTTACTTGTACTTTTTTTCTAATGTTGGTAGAAAGGGGAAATCCCCAAAAGACATTGGGATTGGCGGGGTGTTTGGTTTTTTTGGTTTCCCCCCAATGGTGTTTGTTTTTTTTTGTTCTGTTTTGGTCCTTCTTGTTTTTTGTCTGTAATTTTTTTAGTGGTTGGTGAATGCTGTGGGATGTGTCAGTGGGTTTTTCTCCCTGGGGGGGGAGTCCATTTTCCTTCTTCACTTGCGTGCTATAAAATTTTTTGTCATTATCTTTAGCAAGTAACATCATGGAATTTAAAGGGCTCGGTTTTCCTTCTAAAAAGAATTATGATTCTAAGTCACCGAAAAATAAAAAACGGGCATGCCCTCTTAGGAAACTCACTTGGAGGAGGGAGATTTCAGCAGGGGTTAAGGCCTTTGGGTGGGGTCGGTTCTGGGGTCTCCATCCATAAATAGGAAAAAAGGTGTAAATTTTCCTCATCCCTAAAAATCTCTCTTATTCTCTTGTTGCTCCACCCTGATATTGGGGGCCCCTGGATTATGTTCCTTGAAAGTCTCAGGGGAAGTTTTTCCATTAAATATCTAGGTCCTATGCCAACCAAGGGTCTTTTTTTAAAACCCCGCGCCCGTTATCTATGACCTGAAACCCCTTAAAATTGTGGGAGGGATTTTAACCCGGGGGGTTTAATTTTCCGGAAGATAGAAAATCTTTTCCTGAAGCTTCCCCCTTTCCGCTATCCCCTGACCCTACATTTGGCTAATTTTATCTCAGACTTCCATTTGGGTGATACGTGGAGGTCTTTCTCCTGATGGAAGGGATATTTTTTTTTCCCCTCCCCACAATTCATGGTCCCCTTTTGATTAAAATTTCTCTCTCCCCAAGCCCTGCAAATGGTGGATCTCTGTGTATTAAGGTTTTGTTTTTTCAGATCATGCCCTTTGTCCTCAAACTGTCAGACGCTTTCCCCCAAGGGTAAGATTACCCTTGGAGATTCCTGGGGTTACCTGTTTGGGGGCGAGGACTGTGCTAATATCCCCCGAGGGGGGTGGCTGCAATTTTTACAAGACAACCCGGAGGATGGACGGGGCCGTCTTACTTTGGGGGGGACAGCTAAAGCGGTCATTTGGGCCCTTGATTTCCTACACTCACCCCTGGAAGGGGTTGCGGATCAAATTTGATTGTTGGTGAGAAGCTTCGGCAATCCCACACTATTTTTCTCCAATCCCAAATCCTGCAGCCAAAACTCCAATGGTCTAACACTAAAAAAAGAGTTGAGCGCTGGTGGAGTTAGAGGGGTTTTCCCCGGGGATCCCCGGGTGTCAGCTAATCTTAGGTTTGGGAACAAAGCGGGGCGCTTTTAGCAATTTTGCTAAGGGGTTAACTCTAGTTCCAATATTATGCATTGAAGGGCTCATGCGGGGAAAATGCAATATCTGCTACTGCTATTTTAAATTTGTCCCCGCAGTTTCAAAGAATTTATTTCACCCGAAACCTCCGAGAAGGGACCCTCAGACTGTCTTGGCCATCTCTCTCTTCCCCCCTTTTGAGGCAGATAGGGGACCACCCTTAAAAACCGTCCCAAAATGAAGAATTTAGGGGGTTTTTAAAAACTTGGGTAAAAATAAAAACCCCCGGCCCGATGGTTCTCGGAGAAATTTACAAGATTTTAAATTTGAGTCACACCCCTTCTAACCCCCATCCCCTAATCTATTCCTTTAAAACTCCATCCGAACTACGAATAAGGTTTTAAAAGTTTTACCCAAGCCCGGAAAGGGGGGTGTTTCCCCTCCTGTATGCCCAATTTATTAATAAATGTTGCTTAAAAATAAATTTTTAAGGTGTTGGTGGAAGGCTGGCACTCTTCTTCCCCGTCTCATTGCCCCCAAAAGAGGGATTGTTAAAGGGGGAGCGGGGCCCTCTCTATATTTAAAAGCATTACTGTTCTGGATGAGAAAATATAATCCAGGGCTTTATCCCTCTCCGCTGTCCTGTCCTTGTGCGAAAAAGCATTCGAAGGGGCAGCTGGAGTGGGGGGCGTGATGGATGGGTTCGGTTCCCGGGGCCCTTCCCTTCTTATTTTTTTACTTATCCCGCCCCCACGCCCAGATCTATACCCGGGTTTTTTCTAGGGCCTTCATTTTGGGAGAGGCACTCGCCGGGTGCCCCTTATCCCCACTACTGTTTAAATTTTGGGCCCTAGGAGCCCCTTCCAGAGCCCCGGCCGCTAAACCCGATTCTGGGCTTAAATCGGTTCACCAATATTAGGTCTCCCTTTTTTGTGATAATCTTCTTTTTTTTTTTTTTTTTTTTTTTTTCAAACCCGTTTTTATTGCAAAACCTCTTTTTAAAAAAATCAAAAATTTGTTTGGGAAATGTGCCAAAAAAAACGTTTGTATTTAACAAAAGCATAATTTTTAAAAAAATAGGCTCGCCTATCTTCCCTCCTTAAATGGCCAGTACGATTCCGGGTGCACTT
>JAODAL010032279.1:0-47165 GCA_025379985.1 Phyllomedusa bahiana
TAGTTTGAAAGGGAAAGGGTTTATTTTGTAAAAAAAAGTATTTCCACATTGGGGGTTTTCAAAAAATTTAGTGGTTTCCCAACCCCTTCAACCCCCCCTATGTTATGTAAAATCTCAAATTAAAGTATTATCTTAAGATAATCTATAAATTTGGGGTTATGGACGCCCATACCCCGGGCCCCCCAAAAAAAAAAGGTGGTCTTCGTATAGGGGGCCCAACCAAAAGGGATAAAAACGCAAAAAAGGTTGTAATCCCAAAAAAGGGCGTGGTGTTTCCACCTTTGCCATAAAAATTTTGGGGCTCCCAATGGGGGAAGCTGTAGCCTCCATTGGACCCAACCCCCCAAAAGTTGTTAAAAAAAAAAAAAAAAAAAAAAAACAAAAAAAAAAAAATTTTAAAAAATAATTTAAAAAAAAAAAAAAAAAAAAATTAAAAAAAAAAAAATTTGAAAAAAAAAAAAAAATAAAAAAAAAAAAAAAAAATTAAAAAAAAAAAAAAATAAAAAAAAAATAAAAAAAAAAAAAAAAAAAAAAAAAAAAAAAAAAAAAAAAAAAAAAAAAAAAAAGGAAAATTTTGGTATTAAAAACCTTTTCCCCGCTTACCCCCCGGACCCTTTTTTCCCAAAACGGAGATTAGGGGGCATGCGGGATCTGTCGTTCCAGGTTCCACAGCAGTTTGGAGCTGTGGAACAGAAAATTTCCACCATGCCACAGCAGTTTATGGGGGGGAAAAAACCCTTTTTAAACCGGGGGCCAAAAAAAACTGCAAAACAAATAAAAAAACCCTTCCCTGCACTACCCCAGAACGAAAAAAAAACTTTTTTTTCGGAAAGTTACTTTTAATAAATAAAATTTTTTTTTCCGATTTGAAATAAAAATTTCAATTTAAAAAACAAAACCTACAGCCCCCTACCCCTTTCCCCAAACCCCGGGGACTCCCTGTATCCCGCTCATGATAATAAACATTTTGTATTCCCCCCAAAATTTCAATCATTGTCTTTCAAATAATGTTGAATAGCTACTAATGCCAACTCATGAGGAATATGGGAATCCCAAATTTGGGTTTTACATCAAATTTTTAACCGCATTTATGGGGAAACCCCACTAAAAATTTTTTAAAAGGGTTTTTTAAAATCCCTAGTATATCTTTCAAATAGTGGGAAAACCCTCGAACATGGGTTAAAGGCAAGTTTTTCAACCCAGCGGCTTAGTTTCTCACAAATTTAAAATTTTATTGCAAGAGTGATGGGATATAGAAAATTTTGGGGAAAGGGCTTCCTTATGCTTTTTGGGGGAATTTCCCATAAAAAAGGGTATCTTTTTTTTTTTAAAAAAGGTAATCTTTTTTGTTTTTTCCTTAAAATAACCCCTAAACTATGGCCTTCCCCCCAAAATTTATTTCAATTTATGTTTTTAAAACTTTCCGGGGTTTTTCTTTTTCCCGGGAAAGTCTGACATCTTTTAAAATCTCCAAAACTAATTTTCTATAAAGCTCTTTATAAAGGGTACAAAAAAACTGACCTCCTTTTTCCCCAATTTTTTTTTTGATCAAGTTTTTATTTTTTTTTAATTGTTGTTTGTGTAATTTTTGTTTTTTTAAATAAGATTATCCATTTTTTTTACCTTGCAAAATGATATTGTTTCTCTTATGGTTTTTTATATTTAATCTCCTTAAGGTCCCTTTCCATAGCCTCCTGAAAAACATCAAGGGCAGATACTCTCGCTTGAAGGGGATAAAAGGAGGGATTGGACATTTCATGACATAAGTTTAAATTCTCAACATCTTCCCCTCTCTTTGTAATTCTTTTAATAATTTCAAGGATTTTTGTTCTGCAAAATTTAGCCCTTCATATTCATTCCCATAACTATTTTTAGTTGTAACTATAGATTTTTTTTTGAAGATCATCAGCATTTTTTTATTTCCAAAAAATCTTTTCACTGTTAAAAGTCTTGAAAATTTATTAATGTCTAATAATGTGTTGAGAAGGTCAATATCCCTGGCTGGGACATAATTCATAACCTTATTTAAAACTTCGATTTTTTCGCTGGTTAAAATAGTGGGGGTGACCCTCTTTATGGCTTCGTGGAGGGCTTGGAGGATGATACGAAAGCGACACTCACTTCCAGTAGAATCCTCACTGGGACTCTCCTTCGTAGACAACCCGGCATTCCAGACAGGGAGATCACATCCTATTTTTGCACAATGGAGGGACAAGGGCATCCGGACAGTGGGGGATGTGATGGACCTTCAGCGCAAAAAACCCTTAACATTTAATCAGCTTTGTCTAAAATATAGTTTTGTGAGACCACACCTGTTTCATTACCTACAACTTATGCATTATGCCATGAAGATTGCAGGGCAGTTGAAGGAAAGGGACTGGGAGGATGCTTTGTTAAACAAACTAACCAGTGCACCGGACACCCGGAATAGGATATCAGGTCTGTACGCCTTTCTCCGGCCCACTTTCGATTATGAAGAAGGGAGGGGCGGGCTAGTGAGGTGGCAAGGAGACTTCCCGCAGATTCAGGTGGATGAGATGATTAAGGCCACTTACAAAGCTTCCAAATACATCCCTAATATTTCTTACTGGGAGATGGCACTAAGGATTTTGCACAGAGGTTATCTTTCACCAAACCGTAACTATCTTATAGGGGGTTGCCCCAGTCCAGGCTGTTCTAGGTGTGGGGAAGATGTGGCTAATTTATACCATTGCTTTTGGGCATGCCCAAACGATCCAGACATTTTGGAACCGTATTCATCAATTTATTATCACCAACATCCACCTTAACATCACCTTAACGCCCTTCTGGGCTATTTTCGGCGAGCTCTGGGAACTAAATTTAAATATCCCAACACATACTAAACGCTTAATATACTGTATATCCGCGGCGGCGCGAAAAACCATTTTACATACATGGATCGGTCCTACCCTACCTTCTTTGCGACTATTTTTGGAGAAATTGACTTTAATCCTGCGCATGGACTGGGTGGAGGCGTAAACCCCAAAGGAGATTTAAGGTAGAGCAGTTCTTTCTTTTTTGGCAACCTTTATTAGCTACTCCCTGACCAAAATGAGGGGGACCGAATTCGGTCATGTTTAAACTCAAACCACGTGGTTTTTGAGTCAATCAAATAGGGGTCAAAACCCCTTTGGCTAAAAATGAAATAACCTCTTTTTACACCTTTTACCCCAATTCAAAAGAAACGGGGGGGAAATTCTTGAGAAAACGGGCGGTATTTTTTTCCCAAGCACTCGGAATCCCCCCCTTTTCCCTCCCCCCCCCCCCCCCTCTTTTTTTTTTTTTTCCCCTTTTCCCCCCCCCCCTCTTCCTTTCCCCTTTCCCCCCCCCTTTCTTATTTTTCTTAGGGTTGATTGAGCTGCCTTTCCCCAGCCGGAGCGGGCAGTAAAGTTTATCCTTGTTGCCCCCCGGTTTTGGGATTTTGGGGCTTGATGTTGTAGTGTTAAGAAGGGACAAATTGTTTGGGCGATACCTGGTCTTATTTCGGGTATTTTTTTTTGTTATAAATTCTGGTTTTGGCCACATCTCCTTTTTGCCCCTACCCCGGTTACTCCGGGGGCCCAAGGGGGTTTCCTTTTGGGTCTGAGGGCAAAATTTGGAAGGCTATAAAAATATGCCCAAAAAGGGGAAATCCTGTTTATTTAAAAAATTTTACGGGTTTAAAAAATTTTTCCCAAGGGGTTTAATTGGTCCTCCTGATACCAGTAATGTTGGACAATTTGGATAATTTTTGTGCTTTGTTTTTGGGTTTGGGGGCCAATTGCAGTTTCTGATTTTTTCTGCCTTTCCCCCCCCCCCCTTTCCCCAACCCACCCCCCTTTCCCCTCTCCTACCCCTCTTCCCCTTTTTATTTTCCCCAAAAAAATTTTATGAAAAAAGGGTTTAAAAAAACATTTTTTAAAAAAAAAAAATAGTGGGGGTGAAATAACCCTTTATTCCCCTCTATTTCATTCACAATTTCTGCGTTTTCGAAGTGTTTTTTCTTTTTTTTGTTTTAGATTTAGGGCCTTCTTCCCCCACTCCAAACGTCGTTTTTTGATGGTCTTTTTCTATCTTTTTTGGACTTCTTTTTTTAACATCTAATCTTTCGGGGAAAAAAATTGTCAAAATCAAAAACCTCTAAGCCCGCCCTTTTTGCATCAGATAAATCAGTTTCAGAAAGTTCACAAAAAATTTTAAATTTTTTAAAGGGAACCCAAAAGTCTCTTTTTTTAATATGGATTTTGGGTGTTTCACTCTTTCCTGGGGCCCTTTGGTTTTTTGATCCTTTTTTAGCCCCTCTAAGTCCCTCTGGTACTTTTTCATTTTGTTTGTCAAAATTTAAATTTACTAATTTCTCTAATTTTTATTTTTTTTTTTTTTCCTTTAAAAGATTTTGTCCAAAAATTTCACTTTTTAAAACCCGTACCCCCTGTTTTTCTAGGTTCTGAAAATTTGAGTTCTATTTCTAAAAGTTTTTCTTTTTATAGCCCACTTTTCAATTAAAATTAAATTTTAAAGGGAACAGCTGATAAAAATTTTTCCCCCAAGTCCTCTTTTAAACAAAACGTAGGCACTTTTTTTTTTTCCTCAAACCCGGGGGATCATTTGTTTTTTCAATATTTTTTTTTTAAGGAATTGTGTTTCCCACCAAAACCTTTAACTCTTGTTTTTTCCCTTTCTGCGAAGATTCCAAGACTGCTGGCATCTTTTTTCTTGTTCAAAAACACCGGGCCATTTTTGGCCTCAAGTTTTCATGGGTTTGTATTGCAGGTAAACAGAAAAAAAAACCAAAACCCCAAAACCCTGAATAATAAAGGCCTTGGGGCAAACTCCACTAGGGGAAAAATTTCCCAATTGACTTTTTCTTTTCCTTTCAGATGGGGGCTGCAGTAAAACAGACAAGAAGTGCAACATTTTTTTTAACCCTCCCCACTTTTCTTAAGGTGCAATGCCCCACATATTTTTTTCCTTGGGGGAAATAAATCTTTGCCCGGGGAGCTGCGGCCCTTTGCCCCCAAAGGGCACTTTGAAGAAAAAACCCCGAAATCAATAGGAAATCCAGCGGAATGAAGAAACCCTTGATCTTTATTTTTAAATAGGCTCACAGGTGGGGGCCCAAAAAATTGCGTAAATAAGCCCAAACCCTTTTTCCCGGCCCCTGGGCCGGGTCCTTGAAAAACAGTTTAAAAAAACCACTTTAGGAAAAAGGGCCCACATTATACAAAAATTTAAAACCAATCAATGAAGGGGGCGTGGCTAGCTATGTGAGGAGCAAGACGCACAAGAGAGAAGCTCCGTCCAGGACTGCCTAAATCCAGAAACTGCAGCACCTATCTTGGGAAGCAAGCGTGCCAAAAAGGTCGCCAAGAATCCCAAGACACCAGCAGCGGGGGGAAAAGCCCATTTTCCAATTTCCCTTTCCCCCGCTTGGGATTAGGGGGTGAACCCCCCAAATTCCCACAACCACCCCTTTAGGCGCCATTTTTCCCTTTTGGGCCCCCGGAGTGCAGCGGTCAGGGTGAAGCCCGGGTTAAACCCCAGACGATATAAACAGCGCCGGGGGAAATCCCCCCAGCACCCCCCCCTTTTACCTGCTCTGCCAGCGCACTTTTCTGCCATCCCCGTTTTATGGGGGTGGGGCCCGGCGGGCGGCTGTGTTTCGAGGGCCCAAAAATCAGTGGGGAGAAGAAGGCCCCCCGCTTCCACGGGGGAAAGTGCGGGGCCCTGACGATCAGGGGAAAAGCTATGGACTCCGGCTCAGAGGTACCCCGATATGGCTCCTGCTCCCGTCCCGGGGCCCCGGCCCCCAATTTTCCCGTCGATCCTTTCGGGCTTTTGGGAAGGGAGGGCTTTCAGCATGCCCCCACCCCCCTAAACCCTGTTAATTTGCCCCCACAATTGAAGTCCCCACCTCTTTTTCAGCGTGACCCGGGCCCTTTGACATTAGGGCGCCCCCCTGCTAGGCCATACCCGGGGGGCCATACTGGGGCCCTTTAACCCCCCCCATACCCCCGGGGCTCGCTTTTTATATCTACCCCAAACTCCCCCATTGTGGGGCGGGGACTCTTTCTGAAAAAAAACCCTGGCCCCTCAGGGCCCACAAGGGACCCCTCCCCACAAACCTGATCGGCTAAAGTTTTCCCCCGGCCTCAGCCTCTGGCCTGCCTCCCCCCCCGGAAGAAGCCTTCCATACCCTTGGCCATTTCACCCTGAGCTTGCGTGCTTTTTCTTTTTTTATATCAATTCCAAAGCTTTTTTCCAGCGATGGCTAAAGATTTATGGCACTTTTTGGAAAGGGCAGGCCCTTGCACCCTTTGCGGGCAAAACTTTTTCTGCCTTCGGGAGCGAGTTCAAACAGGTGGAAATGCCCAAAAAAAAACTACTAATTCTGCTGTCCTCGGAAACTTCAAGCCTTTTTTGGCGGAAAAAGGGGGCCCGGGTTTCACTCATTTGGGGGAATCATATGGCAAACCTTTTAAACCAAAAAGCAGAAGAAATACAAAGGATAAGGGGTTAACCCGGAAAACCCAAAACAAAACAGGCGCCCTTTATCCCCACCCAACCCCGGGGCTTTCCCAACTTTTTTGCTGGGTCGACCAAGGAAACAAGAAATTGATTTGACCGGGGCGAAAGGGGCCCACTCCGCCCAACAAAGCCAGGACCCCACAGGACCAAAGGAGTTTAATCTGCAGGGTACATTGCTAAAACTCTCAAAGAAGAGAAAATTGCGAAAGGCTCCCCCTTATGCAAAATCGTTCCCCTACAACCTTATGCATTAGGTCTTTTTCCCCAAATCTCTCCAGAGGGAAACCCTCCAACAGGGCCCCTGCTGTAAAGCCCTCCCTGTCCATCCGTAAAAAAGGGGGTTTAATCCCCTATCGGGGGGTTTTCCCCTTTTTTTCCCCCGGGTTCGTTTAAGACGGGTTTTGGGTGCTGCTTAAAACCATTGATCCCCCCCGGTTTTCCCTTGCCTCCCTAACCTCCCTAAAAATGCCCTTGCCCGGTTTGGGGAGGCAAAAAAGCAAATGGACCCTTGTTTTACCCGGGGGGACTTTCCCCCAACAGACCCATCGGCTCCGCCCTCCCCCCATAACACTCCCGAAACCACAAAGCCCCAGGCGGAGACCAAGCACCCAAAAAACCCCTTTTCCCGCCGAAGAGACCTCCGCTTCGTGACCCTTAGCTAAAGGACGGGGAAAGTTAGTTTAAGTTTGCATTCCCTTGAATTTTTGCCTGGTTTTTTTTTGGTCTTTCCCTTTCTGACTCGGGCTTGGGGTCTGTAGAAAGCTCTCTTTTGTTTGCCCTTTAATCTGATTTTAAGGTGTTGTGCACCCTTTTCTTTTCCCATGTTGCTTCACTCATGCTTCCTAATCACAAATCTTTGTCTTCTTCGGCTGGTTATAATTTTTGGGGGTGGGGGGGGCCCATGGGCTGGAGGCAAAAAGCCTTCGGGGGCTTTCCCGTACCCCTTTCCCCGCCGCTAAAACTTTTTTTGTACGTAGGCTTCCTAAGGTTTTTCTCCCCCAATCAAATTTTTTCTTTTTTACTCTAAATGCAATTACTAATCTGTGTTGGTGTCCCTTCACGCCCCCTGGGATCACTGGCCTCTTTTTCTAACAGTCTGGCCTTAACAGAGAGGTAGAAGAAGGGTAGAGGGAAGAGTGTCAGGGAGGTACCCTGATCTGGTACACCCCCAAAAAAATTTTGCAAGTTTGGGCGGATGAGGAGGAGTCGGCTCAGAAATAGCATTGTGCAGAAAACCCTTTCCCCCCTGTCTGCTCCGTAAGATGGGGAATAGGATTTGCGGGTCAGGCTAGAAGGTGCTAGTAGTTGGGGACTCCTTTAAATTGGGGGGCCCCAAAAGGGCAATCTCCCACAAAGATGGGATCGTCGAACATTTGTTTTTTGTTTCCGGGGGCCCGGTTCGACAAAACCCCGGTTTGGGGTTTACAGTTGCTGGGTGGGGGCTGGTAAAAAATCCAGCTTCATGGTCCCTTGGCACCAAGAAAAGTTAGAGGTAGGTGGAGCGCCCTTTAAAAAAATTTTTTTCCGGGGATTGGGGCCAAAAAGTCGGGGAAAGGACCCCGGGGTTAATATTTTCAGAAATATTAACCCTTTTTCAAACGGGCCACACCGAGGGGGGCGGGAGTTTAAGAGAAGTGTTTAAGTGGCTAAAAAATTTGGGGGTGTAGGAAAGAGGGATTTGGGTTTTTGGAGAACTGGGCGACTTCTGTCTGGCTACAGACTCTATGAGGGGTGGGGTGCCCCCTAAATGGGGAGGGGGGCAGCTTTTATTGGGGGACAAAATGGCCAGGAAATTGGGGGGAATATTTAAACTAGGGGGCTGGGGGGGGGGGTAACTACAATAAGTGTGCAAGATAGGAAGATAAGAGCTGGGGGAAAAGTAATAAATCAGGGGTGGAGTGGGGGGGGAGGGGGGGTAGCCAAAAAAAATAAAAAGGAAACAGGGGAAAGGAAAAAAACTGAAAAAACTATAAAATTTCATGGGTGACCCAATTCCCCGGAAATCTGGGCCAACAAAATAAATGAACTAGAAGTAAAAAATAAACTTAAGAAAAATATGGGCAAATTTGGGGAAAAACAAGACATGGCTTGGGCGAGAGCAAAGACTGGGGGAGTTAACTTGCAAAGGGGTTTCGTCTATTTTGGGAAGGGGCCCGCAAACACCGGAAGGGGGGGGGGTGTCTGTCTCAAAGTAAATTTCCCGTCTGAGGCCAACCCCTGCGGGAAGATATTGGGGACAGGTAATGAACATTGGGAAACAAATTTTTTGGGGAAATATACATGGGGGGAACAAAAATATAATAGGGGGCTGCTATAGGCCCCCAAATATAACAGAAAACCCCTGGGAAAAAATGTATCCTCAACAAATAGATGAGGGGCTAATCAGAATGAGGTTTTTATTATGGGCGACCCTTTTAAATTTTCCAGACATCAATTGGGAAACTGAAACCCCCTAGTCTCATAAAGGGGGGAAAAAGGTTTTTTTTCAATAACTAAAGATAAATTTCCTTTGCCAAATGGTGCAAGAACCCCACTAATTTTGGGAAAGGCTCTTCTAGACCCCAATATTAACCCAATGACCCGGAAGGAAACAAAGGTTCAGGGGTTTAGGGGCCCAGGGGAAAAGTGACCATTAAAATAATAAATTTCCCCCCCCCCCCTTTTTCCCTTTAATAGATTTTTTGTCCAAAGGAACCACAAAAAAAACGGAAATTTTAAAGGGAAAGGGTAATTTTAAATTTTGCTTAGGGGGGCCCTAAAAACCCTATGGGCTGGGGGGGAAAAGTGTTTAAAAATGGCAGAACTAATAATAAATGGGATATTTTAAAAAATCCTAGGCTACCCCTGTGAAGGGACAAAACCTTTTGGTAATAAAAAAAAAGAAACAGGGAAAAACCCAATGTTGGGTCAACAGGGTTTTTAAAAGAGGGAATAAAAAACAAAAAGAAAGTGTTTCACCTACCCAAAAAAGGGGGACAAAAGAAGAGGGACTAAGAAGCTATAGGGGAAAAAAAAAAAGTGTGTAAAATTTAAAAATAAAGGAAGCAAAGCTGGAGACAGAAAGACATATTGCTATAAAAGGGAAAACTAACCCCCAAAAAATTTTTTTTTAAATATATAAAAAATTTAAAAAATTAAAACAGAAAAAATTTTTGGGCCCTTTTAAAAATACTGAGGGAAAAGACAGTAGAAAGGGGGATGAGAAAAAAGCAAAACCCATTAACACTTTTTTTCTCCACGTATTTTACCGAGGGGGATGGGGCTTCCTGTTGAACAGAGGGATTTAGGGGAAAATCCAAATTTAAAAGGTTTTTTGTCTAACCCCGGAAAAAGTGCAGCTCCGCCCTTTGGAAATTTAAAAAAGGGCAAATCCCCAGGCCCCCAGATGGCATATTTCCCCCGTGTCCCCAAGGAGTTAAGTGATGTCATAGATAGGCCCCCATTCTTTAAAATTTATGGATTTTCCCAATAAGGGTATGTCCCCCAAAAGGTTTGGGGGCATAGCAAAAGTGGTGCCAAATTTTTAAAAAAAAGGGGGCAAAAAGGTGGGGTCCCCGGAAACTTAGGCCAGTTTAAACTTAACCCTGTTGTAGGTTAAAAAGTTTGAAGGTTTTCTCAAAACTATCCCGGAGTAAACTCACTGAAAAAAAAATGTATAAAAGCCCTTCCCCAGATAGGGTTTTTGAAGGGTCGGTCCGTCAGACTAATTTTTTCAGCTTCTATGAGGAAGTCAGTGCAGACTGGATCGGGGGGGGAGGCACTGGATTTCCAATATCTGATTTTTCTAAAGCATTTGATACAGTGCACAAAAAATTTTTGGGAAAAAAAAATGAGAATGGTTTGGCTGGGGAAAATGTATGCAAGTGGGTAAGGGAAATGGGTCACTAAAAGAAAAAAAAGGGTAGTAATTAACGGTACAAAAACTCGGGCTGGATCGCGTTTCTAGTGGGGTACCACAAAAGGGTCCCTATTTTGGGGGTATTTCCCCTTTTAAAATTTTTATTAATATCTTACACAGGGATTACAAGTAGAATATTGATTTTTTGCAGAAAGATACTAAACTTTGTAAAGTAATCAACACAATAGAGGATAATGTGTTATTACAAAGGGATCTGGGTAAGTTGGTGGCCTGGGCAGGGGAAAAGGCAGAAGAGGTTTAAAAACTGAAAATTCAAGGGGTTTTCACATGGGGAAGAGAAATCCATTACATGATTTCATTTAAAAGGGAAAAAACACTGGGGAAAAGTGACATGGAGAAGGATTTGGGGAATTTCCCGGTGGACAGTAAACTTAATTGTTGCAGAAATGTCCCGGGGAGCAGCAGCCCAAAAAAAAATAGGATTTATGGGGGTGCAAAAAAAAGGGGAAAAGATTCACATGATGAGAAACATTAAATTTTCCCCTTTTTTTCAAAATCAATGGGGGTTTGACCACACATTGGGAAAAATTTTGAACATTTTTTGGGGAAACCCGTGCACAGGAAAAAAAACAAAATTTTAGAGCTTGAAAAGGGACAAAGGTGGGCAAAA
The DNA here is from genome assembly GCA_025379985.1 of Phyllomedusa bahiana. Taxonomy (NCBI): domain Eukaryota; kingdom Metazoa; phylum Chordata; class Amphibia; order Anura; family Hylidae; genus Phyllomedusa; species Phyllomedusa bahiana. The sequence continues at coordinate 11,058 of JAODAL010032279.1, forward strand.
AAAATAATAAAAGGACTTTTGGGGGGACAAAAGTAAACAGAAGTTGGCCAAAATTAGGGTTATTTAGGGTTTTGAGAAAGAAAGGCTTTGGGGGGGGCATAATTTAAATTTTTTTTAAAAAAAAATAAAGGTCAATAAAAGAGAACTTCCCAAGATTTATTTTTACCCCGGGCTTTATCTAAACAAGGGGGGTTCCCCTAAAGGGCTTTTAGGAATGAAAGTTTTACATAAACATAGAAAGGGATTCTTTTCTGAAGAGCCCGTGAGATATGGAATTTTTGCCCGGGGAAATTGTCATGGTGAATTCCCCAAAAAACAGAAATTCAAAAAAAGGTTTAGAGCATTTCTGGAACCCTAAAAAATATAACAAGTTTAGTGCTAGGGTTCAGGAAAAGGGGGGCATTTTAAACCAGGGGTTTTTTTTGATTGCCAAATTTTAGTTTTGGGGAAAAATTTTTCCCTAAAAAGGGGGCAATTGGCTTTTTACCTCATTGGGGGTTTTTTCCTTCCCCTGGATTTAACACCTTAGCACAACAGGCCCGAACTAATGGAAGTCTTGTGTTTTTTTAGCCTTACAAACTATGAAACAGTTGCTTTTTTGCTTTCTGTTGGGTATTGGCCTGAGTTTGACCGGCTTTTCTCTTGGTTTACCAGTTGACTTTTTCCCCCTATGTTCACCCTTGCCCCTGGGTCGGTCTCGATAGCCAGTAAATTGCCTTTCTTTGGGTTTTAACCTTAAAGAAAACTTTGGGGCTACCCCCCTGAGGTTTGCATCAGAAAACACATCCCTTAACGTTAAAAGGGGTTTTAACGTTCCCGAGAAACGCTCACAGATCCCCTACCACTCTTTTTTCCCCCAAGCAAAGGAACATATCCTCGTTTTACAGGGGAAACCCCCTCTTGCATGGGGCCCCCCTCCCGGGTTTTTTGTAATAAAATTTTCCCCCCTTGGACCAAGCATTAAAATCGGGCCCCAAAAACAAAGGGGGTTTTCTATTTTCCTTCAAAATCGTTGCCGGTTCAGGTTTTTAAATTCTCCCAGACCCGGGAAACGCGATTTTTATTTTTTTTTTATTTTTTTTTTTTTCTTTTTTTTTTAATTTTTTTTTTAACGTTTTTTTTTTTTCCCGGGTTTTTTTTTTTAATTTTTTTTTTAAAAAACCCCCAAAAAATTTCCAATGTCTATGCCCCCAAACGGTCTTTTTTTCCCTTTTTTACTAACACCCCAGATGCTTTACCAGTTCGCTCAAGGTCAGCTTATTCTTTGTAGCGACTTTAACCTTGTCTTAACCTCTTTTCTAGTACTTCCTGGCGGGCCCCTTCCACAGTTGCCCTGAGATCTTTAACTAATCCGTAAGTTGCTCCACCCACATGCAAAATAGTGGGAAATTTTGGGGCTTTCTTCACCTGAGTGAGGGAGATTATACTTTTTTTTTTCCCATCCACCCCCAAAATTTATATAGCCGAATAGATTTTAAATTTCCCCGCCCAAATTTCCCCGGGTCCCACAGATTAAAATGCATTCATCGACAATAATTTTAAAAACTCTGATTTGCCCCCCGTTCATTGTGTCTCTCCCTCCCTCAATAAAATTAAACCACCCTTCTTTTGGAGATTAATGAGTCTGCTTGTCCGACTCCGACTTTTTTTCGCAGAATTTAAACAAACGATACCTCGTTTTGCCTGACACATGGGTCCTGAGCTACCCCTTTCCCCGAAAATTTAAAAGGGGGGGCCCCCCAAATGTGTTTCTGAGAGGTGTTCTTATCAAAACCCGGGGCCAGGCTTAAAAGAGAAAGATCTCAAAAACTTACCCCCTCTTTCCCGTGCCCGAAAAACCCTGGAAGCGGGTTCAAAAAGGCCTGGGACGGGAGTCGGGGTTTTTTAGACCTTTATTTTTTCCACACAAAAACTTACGTGATGAGACAAACAGGGAAACGCTAACCACAGATAGGCTAGTCCTTTTATAAAATTTGGGGCAAATAACGGGGGGAAAAGTTTGGCCCCCCGGGTTACCGATTAAAAAGGGGGTTCCCTGGGTTTTTTCCCTTTATTAAAAACCCAAATGGCCGGATTTTCCCTCTCCTTGAAGGGCAAATTTTGAGAGAGTTTCACTCAATAAAATACGACGGGGCTTTACCCAAACCCTTTCCCCCCCCAAGGGGGCCAAAAACTCATTGGGGGGCTTCCCCCGCTGCTTTTCAAAACATACCTTTCAACACCGCTTTGCCCCCTTTTAAAACCCCCCAAACCCCCTCTCTTGGGGGGAAACCGTTTTCCTCTTTAAGAACTTGGAAAAGCCAAAACTCCTCTTTTTCCCTTGGGAAAAGCCCGGGTTTCCCGGGTGGCTACACTGCCATTTTTTACAAAACCCTGTTTGAGGATCTAACTGACCCCCTCCTTGAGGCTTTCAATACGGTGTCCCAGGGATCCCATTTCGACCCCGCCTTTTTACAGGCATATATCACAGTAATCCCAAAGGAAGGTAAAGATCCTACATATGCCCGAGTTATCGTCCCATCTCCCTCATAAACACAGATGCTAAGCTTTTTGCAAAACTGATTGCCCTGAGGCTTAGCCCTCTTCTGGACTCATTCATACACCCGGACCAGGTGGGATTTGTTCCCTCCAGGGAGGCGAGGGAAAATACCCTTAAGACATTCACCCTTCTCCATCATGTACATTCCGCTAAGCTGCCGAGTGTATTTCTGTCACTTGATGCCGAAAAGGCCTTTGATCATGTGGATTGGACATTCCTGAAGGGAGTATTGGAGCATATGGATCTGGGGCCGGCAATGCTGAACCGTATCTTAGCCCTCTATCGCTCTCCCAGAGCGCAAATTCGTGTGAACGGCATGCTTTCTTCCCCCCTCGTTATAGGCATTGGTACCAGGCAGGGATGCCCTCTGTCACCCCTGATCTACATCCTAGTGATGGAGCATCTTCTGCAGGCTATAAGGGCGGACGAGGCTGTCCGGGGCATTTGCATAGCCCGACATCAAATCAAATGTTCAGCATTCGCCGACGATTTGTTGCTTTACCGCACAGACCGGGTATCCTCACTGCCGGCGGTGCTTAGAATTCTACAACAATATGGCTCTTTTAGCCAGCACAAAATTAACATGACCAAAAGTGTGGCCCTCAGTGTAAATGTCCCTGAGGGGGTGCTCAGGCAGTTAAGATCCACTTTCCCCCTCTCCTGGACTACTTTGTCCTTCAAATATCTGGGAGTGCTTATTCCAGCTAATATAGATAAGACTTTTGAGCTTAATTTCACTCCTATGTTAGAGATCATTTGCCGGGACTTGTTGAAGTGGGACAGGAAGGACTTCAGCTGGATTGGGCGCATAAATATACTAAAGATGAATGTTCTTACCCGCCTTCTGTACCTCTTTCAGGCCATTCCGGTCCTGCTCTCACGCCCCTTCTTTGTTGGTTTTTGCAAAATGACATCAGATTTTGTTTGGGCTAGAAAACACCCCAGGTTAGCATACTCCACTCTCACTAAACCAAAGATATAGGGGGGACTGGCTCTCCCAGACTTCCATGTCTATTATTTAGCTGTGGTTATGACTCGGGTCTTAGACTCTTTCCATGACACGACCGCGAAAGTGTGGGTTCAACTTGAATCCCTCCTATACGAGGCCCCAGTGGCTGCGCTACCCTGGTTGCCGACCACGCACTTGACGAACAAGCTCCTCTCCCGGGTCCCGCTGGTAACCTGCACTTCCGTCTCAGTCTGCAGAAAGTATGCATCTAAAATGACTTTGTTCCGACCAGGGGGCCCATGTATGCCACTGAGGAGTAACCCAGCTGTGCCTGACGCGGTTTCTCAGGCTCTTTCTGGGTTCCTAGGTGGCGGCCCATCCTCCGCGGTGTTTGGGACTGTGTTCTCAGGGAATTCACTTAAATCTTACTTGGCGTTAACGGGAGGGCTGCCAGAGACGACACTCTCCAGGTTGACCTACTATCAGCTTCGCAGTCTCTATTCTGCATTCAAGACCCCACTCGATCTCCATAGACCTCTCACGCCATTTGAAGAATGGTGTTTATGGGGCCCCAGTGGGAAACGCACCTTGTCGAGAACTTATGGGCTACTGCAGGTGTCCACCAAGGGGGACTACCCCTTCCAGAGGAGTTGGGGAGGACTATAGAGGCGGAGAAATGGGAGAAAATGTTCATCCTGGCCCACAAGTCATCCGCTTCAATTAAAGCCCAGTAACTAAATTACAAAATTATCACACGTTGGTACAGGGTCCCGGCCCTTCTCCACTCCCTATACCCTGGGGTCTCTAACCTATGCTGGCGATGTCAAGCCGATGTCGGTACAATGTCACATATTTGGTGGAGCTGCTCGAAATTACACTCCTTATGGAAGAGGGTTTTGGACCTCATTCAAATGATTACAGGAATAAGGGTACCAAATGACCCTGCGGCCCTGCTCCTCTTCCAGGCCCCCCTCCCGATACCTGTTTTTCGGACTCATTTACTTTCATTCCTAATTCTGGCTGCAAAAATGGTAATACCTCATTTGTGGTTGTCACCGGAAGCGCCGTCCATCGCCTCTTGGTTGCAGGAGGTCCATTCCTTGCAGCGAATGGAGGAACTCCGATGTGTCTCCCCCAGGCATCTTTTAGACACCTGCAGATATGGGAGGTTTGGTTTGTCTTCTGCCAAACTAAGGCATACCGTACCTTCCATTGATGTGCCCACGGCGTCCTGTCTGCCTGTGAGATATTTTCTGCCTAGTTGATGTGGATGACTTTTGTCTAGGACTATCGAGGCCGACCCCCTCTTTTCCTTCTCCCGTTTCTCCCAATGTTTGCTGTTTTTAGAATGTGTTTTGTTTAGGTTTATAGATGTGTAATGGATATGTCTCACCATTGATCTCAGCAGTGACATTAGGCCGAGCTCATTTCCCGGTGATCTCGGCCGCTTGTCATTCCTAAAAGACGTAGTCTCCTTATGACTCGCAGCACTCACTGACCGATGATATAGATCAATCTGATAATTTTGTTATGATTGTGCTTCAACTGTTCTCTCGCCTTTGTTAACATTTGCTATGTTCATGTTCTTCTAAATTGTGTCAACTTGACTATTGTCGCACCTGATGTAACTTTTGAGTGTATCCACATTGTATTCAATAAAGCCTTGGAATATGGAAAAAAAAAAACAATCAATAAAGCCACATGAAAGGGGGTAGTGGGATCTCACAACGTAACTCTTAGAATGCCAACCACATTTAAATATATGTCGAAGAATATATATTGAATCTGACCAGTAAATACAAACCGCATGATAGAAACTAGTATATCCTATACTTAAATGCTCAAAAAATGTATAAGACTCAGTAAATATGTAACAAATCATACCTTTAGGGACTCTCGTATCGCATTCTAAAATCCAAAACGCCTCTCTTATTCTAACTTTTCTCTCCCAACCTCCTTCCCGAATGGGCTTTTCAACTTTTTCAATGACTCCACATTTAAAAGATGTTACTGTTAGTTTATACTGTGTTTTGTAATAAAGAAGCAACCAGCGCAGTGACACAGGGTGGAGGTGTCGGTATAGTGATGAGAACAGTGTGGAGACGTGACGGGTACTGGGTGAAGGCGTCGGTGCAGTGACGGGTACTGGGTGAAGGCGTCGGTGTAGTGACGGGTACTGGGTAAACGCATCGGTGTACTGACAGGTACTGGGTGAAGGCGTCAGTGCAGTTATGGGTACAGGGTGGAGATGTCGGTGTACTGACGGGTACTAGGTGGAGGCATCTGTGTAGTGATCGGTACTGGGTGAAGGAGTCGGTGTAGTGACGGGTACTGGGTGAAGGAGTCGGTGTAGTGACGGGTACTGGGTGGAGGCGTCGGTGTAGTGACGGGTACTGGCTGGAGGCGTCGGTGTAGTGACGGGTACTGGCTGGAGGCGTCGGTGTAGTGACGGGTACTGGGTAGAGGCGTCGGTGTAGTGGTAGGTACTGGGTGGAGGAGTTGGTGTAGTGACGGGTACAGGGTGGAGGCATCGGTGTAGTGATGGGTACTGGGTGGAGGTGTCAGTGTAGTGACGGGTACTGGGTGGAGGCGTCGGTGTAGTGACGGGTACTGGGTGGAGGCGTCGGTGTAGTGACGGGTACTGGGTGGAGGCGTCGGTGTACAGGGTGGAGGCGTCGGTGCAGGGACGGGTACTGGGTGAAGGCATCAGTGTAGTGATGGATACTGTGTGGAGGTGTCGGTGAAGTGACGGGTACTGGGTGGTGGCGTCGGTGTAGTGATGGGTACTGGGTGGTGGCGTCGGTGTAGTGACAGATACTGGGTCGAGGTGTCGGTGTAGTGATGGGTACTGGCTGGAAGCGTCGGTGTAGTGACGGGTACTAGTTAGAGGCGTCGGTGTAGTTGTAGGTACTGGGTGGAGGAGTTGGTGTAGTGACGGGTAACATGGGTAGAGTACGGGCATCGTGTAGTGAACTGGTATTCGTATCCTGGGTGTGAAGTGTACTGGTGGTCAGTGATATGGGTTACTGGGTGTGAGAGGTGTCATGTGTAGTACACGGGTACAGGGTGGAGGTGTTGGTGTAATGACACGGGTACTGGGTGGAGGGCGTCGGTGTAGTGACGGGTACTGGGTGGAGGCGTCTGTGTAGTATGTGCGTGTAGTGACGGTACTGGGTGGAGGAGTTGATAGTGAGTAGTGAGGGTACGGTGGGGATGGTGGAGGCGTCGTGTATGACGGGTATGGTGAGTGAGTAGGGTACTGGGTGGAGGCGTCGGTGTAGTGACGGGTACTGGGTGGAGGCGTTGATGTAGTGGAGGGTACTGGGTGGAGGCATCAGTGTAGTGATGGGTACTGTGTGGAGGTGTCGGTGCAGTGACGGGTACTGGGTGGTGGCGTCGGTGTAGTGACGGGTACTGGGTGGAGGCGTCGGTGTAGTGGCGGGTACTGGGTGGAGGCGTCGGTGTAGTGATGGGTACTGGGTGAAGGCGTCATTGTAGTGATGGGTACTGGGTGGAGGTGACTGGACACATGTCTTTTTTCAACCGTACTAACTATGTAACCTGAAAATCCATCTCTTGAGGATTGACTATAACCTTCATTATTCCTGCTGCCCCCCCCCCCAACAGACATGTCTGCCCCTTTACTTCCTGTTTCTTCCCCCCTTTCTGGTAGATTGTAAGCCTTTGTGGGCAGTGTCCTCTCTCCCTCTGTGCCAGTTGTTAATCATTTGTTACCATTGTACTTGTTTGATATGTTATGTATGTGACCCTCCTTGAATGTTCAGTGCCTGGAACTAATGGGGCTTTAAAATAAATAATAATCACCGGCATCGTACCAATAAATAAAACCCCCATAAACCTGGAGCAAGGATGGTTTATTCACCTGTGTCTATGGAGATAATATAAAGTTATGGCTGTTGGAATGTGAGGAGGAAAAAATGCAGAGCCAAAAAATTATGACCGTCTGTCAGGAAGGGGTTAAGCATCATTTTCGTGCCCTTTATAGGAAGTTGAATGTACGTTCTTATAATTGATGTACAATTGTGGCAAGTAAGACCTGGAATTTTCTGGAGTATCTAAGAAAGTCTAAGGCGATGTCTACACTGCACTGGTTTAGGGTTGGATTTTTTGGCAGATTCCGTATTTAGAATCCACAAAAAATCCTTCTGTAACCAGTGTCCATAGACCGCAATACAAAATCCAAGCTGTAGTCTACTCCGCACAGATTTTCTATTGTCAGACTCCTGAACCACCGGCCTCTGCCGGAATATAGATCATGTTCTATCTTCTGGCGGATTCTAGTGCACGTCTATGTACTGGGCCGGCCAAAATCCAAAAACTGACCATTTTTTTTTCTTCACAAACCCGCGGAAAAAACCACGGTACAGCGATGTTAAAACACCGTTGGATTTCTGACAGCATTTTGGATTAACCCGTATAGACATAGTCTAACTTTACAGTTCAATCTGAATGAATCCACTGATTTCCTGACGTCTTACCTTTCTGGCCTACAAACCTAGGGACCTCCTCCAATAGATGACCGCACTCCTCATCCCTTTCCAGAATGTTCCACCCTCTGGTTACTTTGTCTAATAAGGTTGGAGCTGATCATACGTTGTTATGTACATTTATTTTCCTGAGGTTTTTTTATCCTAATGTCATCTGGTGAGGCCTCTCATAAGTCTTCATCTTGTGCAGATTGGTCTAGTTCATCTTCAGAACCTCCAATGAAAGAAACACATGGGTCCCATATCTGAGCCGTGTAGTTATCTGTCCAGAAAGTGGACAACTGGACACCGACTGTGCTCCAAATGCAGGATATATTTGTGTAACTCGGAGCTGCCAGAGACCCCATCAAAGTAATATTCAGTCCCAAACCTGAAATAGCTCTTCATCAGTATCAGGTCCAATAAGTTCATAAGAAATGAGGTGAGGGGGTTAAGCAGCTCTTCCAATCTCACTCCACTGTAACCTCCACTCAGCAGAGAAGCAGATGGAGAATATATATATATATATATATATATATATATATATATATATATATATATATATATATACATATATATATATCCCTCATGTTGTAAACCTTGTATTAAATCTTTTCATGGGACAACACTGAGGATCTGATGCTTTGATGCAGTGTAAGGTAGTCAGGGTACAGCTTGTATAACAGTGTAAATTTGGTGCCCTCAAAATAGGAAAAACATGAGGCCATACTTGCAGCTCAATGGCTGGACAAAAGATTAATCCCAGTAGGCGGTGATATAAGCTTCAGTGCTATTTGGGAGAGATATAACAGGTGCAGATAACTAATGTGCAGTGGCTCACACACCCAACCACTAGTAGGGTAACTGAATAATAAAGAATGCACATTGGATAAGCACCAGTTCACACCAGTATGCAAAAAAGCCACAATATCTTACAAGCGAGACTGCACAAATGCAAATATAATGATAAGACAACCACTCACAGCTTTCTATACATGTGGGGGTTGCTGCTGTTATAATTGCATATAGAAAAGGCGATACAAAAATAACTCAATACACAGCCATCAGTGTCAAAACTGATGACAAGGAAATGAGGCTCAGTAGTGTGTGTGGCCTTCAGGTACCTGTATTACACAACACACAATATTTGGTTCAGCACCTCCATCTACACAGACTTTTTAATCAGTGCAGTGTGTTTATTAGCTGGTGCCTTCACATTCTGATAGGTAGGTCTAGATGGACCACAGAGAAATATAGCGTCAGTTTAAACGTAGTGTAGGACCCACCTACATTGAGGTGTCGTTGAAAGTCGAAGATGGGCTTAAGCAATTTTGCGCAAAAGTGTGAACAAAGAACCTCATAAAACTTTTGTTTTTTTTAAAGCAGAAAGTTTTTTTTTTTTCAACGTATTCTATTTTTGTGTGCTGCTGTTATTGTTATGTGTATCTAGATTACAGCCGTCACAGCGTGCACCCACATTTAAAGTTTTTTGGAGGTGCTGAACCAAATATTGTGTGTTGTGTATTACAAATAGGGGGGACGGGCTGCCTCCATCTTGGTTTTCAGCACTCCACCCATCTACACAGACTTTTTAATCAGTGCAGTGTATTTAGTAGCTGGTGCCTTCACATTCTGAAAGGTAGGTCTGGATGGACCACAGAGAAATATAGCGTTAGTGTAAACGTAGTGTGGGACCCACCTGCATTGAGGTCTCGTTGAAGTCGAAGGTGGGCTTAAGCAGTTTTGCGCAAAAGTGTGAACAAAGAACCTCATAAAACGTTCGTGGTTTTTTTTTTTAAAGCAGAAAGTTTTTTTTTAACATATTCTATTTTTGTGTGCTGCTGTTAGTGTTATGTGTATCCAGGTACCTGTATGACCTCCCTACAATGCCTGGGCATTCTCCTGATGAGGCAGCGGTGGATGTTCTGAGGGATCTCCTCCCAGACCTAGATTTAAGAATGTCACCTCCTGGACAGTCTGGTGCAACGTGGTGTTGGTGGATGGAATGAGACATGATGTCCCAGATGTTCTTGATTGGATTCATGTCTGGGGAACGGCGCGGTCCATAGCATCAATGCCTTCATCGTGCAGGAACTGCTGACACACTTCAGCCACATGAGGCCTAGCATTGTCATGCATCAGAAGGAACCCAGGGCCCACTGCACCTGCATATGGTCTCACAATGGGTCCTGGCACCTAATAGCAGTCAGGGCACCCCTGGCTAGGACATGGAGGGCTGTGCGACCCCACACCATTACTGACAAACTGCCAAATCGCTCAAGCTGGTGGATGTTATAGGCAGCAGAACAGTCTCCATGGAGTCTCAAGAATCTTGTCACATGTGCTCAGTGTGAACCTGCTCTTATCCATGAAGAAAACAGGGCACCAATGTCCAATCTCCCAATCTTGGTGTTCTCTGGCAAATGCCAATCGCCCTGCACGGTGTTGGGCTGTAAGCACGGAGTCGATTTTTGACAGTTTGATCAGACACCTGGCTATTATTGGCCTGCTGGAGGTCATATTGCAGGGCTCTGGCACTGCTTTCCCTGTTCCTCCTATGGCCCCTCCACATCTCCTGCTGTACTGGCTTGTCTCCTGGTATCTGCTCCATGCTCTGGACACTGCGGTGACAGACAGAGCTAACCTTCTTGCCACAGCTCACATTGATGTGCCATCCTGGATGAGCTGCACTATCTATGCAACTTCTGTGTGTTGTAGACACCGCCTCATGATACCTCTAGGGGTGAGAGCAATGACAAAATGCAAAAGTGACCAAAACAACAGCCAAAAAGGATGAGAACAGAGAAATTGTCTATGGTCACCACCTGAAGAATCACTGCTTTATAGGGGTTGTCTTGCTAATTACCTATCATTTCTACCTTTTGTCTGATCCATTTGCACAAATTGATTCACAATTGGAGTTGATTCATAACTGGACAGATTGATTTCACAGAAGTGTGACTGAAGTGGAGTTACATTGTGTTTAAGTGTTCCCTTTATTTCTGTGAGCAGTGTATATGTACAGAATAGAGGTGTATATGGAGTGTGATCTTGTTCTCAATCCTCCTCATCTTCTTCAGGTTCAGGACTCTCACAGCTAAAGACAATGGCCCTTTTCATCAATGACCCCACAAGAATGAACAAGGACGGAGACCTCAGGGCCCCCAGGATATTAGACCTCACCCTGGAGATCATCTACTTGGTAACTGGAGAGGTGAGAGTCTCACATGACCTCGCTCTTCTCTCTATCAGTAACAGGTGAATGATGGGAAAGGTGAGGGGTTCTTAGAATCTATGTAGTGATCAGTGTCTCCCCATACACAGGATTACACAGTAGTGAAGAAGTCGTCTGGGGAGTGTGTGGCCCCCCGTGTGTCAGGAGGATGGAGCAGCACCCAGAGCCCCGAGCCTCCACCTCATTCACTGATACAGAAGATCCTAGAACTGACCACCAGGATCACTGAGCTGCTGACTGGAGAGGTGAGGGGAATGCTGGGACATTATACATAACACAGGGGATGATGGGTCTGGGTGATGAAGTGAGGGGAATGCTGGGACATTATACATAACACAGGGGATGATGGGTCTGGATGATGAGAGGTGAGGGGAATGCTGGGACATTATACATAACACAGGGGATGATGGGTCTGGATGATGAGAGGTGAGGGGAATGCTGGGACATTATACATAACACAGGGGATGATGAGAGGTGAGGGGAATGCTGGGACATTATACATAACACAGGGGATGATGGGTCTGGATGATGAGAGGTAAGGGGAATGCTGGGACATTATACATAACACAGGGGATGATGGGTCTGGATGATGATGGATCCTTGTGTTGTCAGGTTCCTATAAGGTGTCAGGATGTTGCTGTCTATGTCTCCATGGAGGAGTGGGAGTACATAGAAGGACACAGGGATCTGTACCAGGAGGTCATGATGGAGGATCACCGGCCGCTGACATCACAAGGTGAGAGGAGATAAGACACAGCAGGGAGTGATGTCACCCAGAAACTATTCTTTCACTGTGTGCTCCCTACAGATGGACCCAGTAGGAGAAATCCAGCAGAGAGATGTCCCCGTCTGTATTTCCAGGACTGTCCAGAGGGAATTGTCCCAGAGAATCATCAGGTAGACGGAGCTCCTCTAAATATGACCAGAATGGAACAACCTGCACTTATTTCACTGGTTTGGTCTCTTTAGGGGGAAAGTCTAACTAATATTAAGGTTGAGGATGAAGCAGAAGAGATGGACGTCCCAGGGAATCCTCAGGTAGATGAGCCCTATACACAATCTGTATACGGGGTGTGGACCTCCTGCAGTCACAGATGGGCTCATAGATATTTGGGGTCTCTTGTGTTGATCTGTCTGCTGTACTGAATTGTTCCATATGTCACATCAGGGTGAAGATCTGACTGATACTAAAGTGGAGGCTGAAGAAGAGAAGATGAGGAGCGATGAGCCGAGGATGAGTGACGTGAAGGAGGAGATCCCAGAAGATGTGACCACAGGTGAGTAGTAATGAATTCAGAGGTTTCTTCAGTGATCCTGGAACAGCCTGAATTCTTAGTGAATTGGATACAACAAGGTCCTGGAAACCTTTATTACAGATTCTGATGGAAAACCTCGCTCTGTCTATTCCACCACATCCTAGAGATGCTCTATAACATGGAGACCTGGTGACTGCAGCCGTTAGGCCGTACAGACCTCATCGTCCCGTCCATGAGTTCAGCTGGAGATGTGCACTTTGTCTCATGATGATCTGGTTATAGCCATGATGAGATTGTCACTAACCAGATGATGTCCACTTGTATTAAAGTGCTGCCCCATTGGTATTGAAGGGCCAGATGTGTGGGCAGAGGACAGACCTGATTGTCAGACAAGGTTGTGCGTCTCAGAATCTTATCAAGTCCAGGTTTATGTGATAAAAGTGATGAGTGAGTGTAGAGCAGAATCCTGGACTGTGTCACTGATACGTTACAGCATTATACAAGGATTTATAAGGCTGCAGTCACACAGGCAGGTTCTCACTGTAAGGAGTGAAAGTAATGAGAAATACACACAGTGAAGTCCCATCATTATCTCCAGCGAGACCGTTGTGTGCAGCACAGACAGCAGCGAGACAGGCGGAGAATGACTCCATAAGGTCCTGGTAGGTTGTCACAGGTATCTGAAGCCAACTGCATCCCACAGCTGCTGGAGGGGCCATAGAGCCAACAGCACCATCCAGGGGCCCCACACATGCTTAATCGGGCTCTGTGGAAATAAGGACCAGGGTAGTACTTGAAGTGTTGGTCCTGCTCTTTCAACTAATATCGGACATTTCGAGCCATTTGACATGTCCCATTGTCTTATTGGAAGATGCTGTCCTCCCCAGGGAAGACAATCAGCATATATTTGTGTATGGGATCTCCAAAGATGGATTCATAGCCATATTAGGTGAGCACACCTTCCATACGGATGAGTGGCCCGAAGAACGCCCAAACCCCACTCCCACCCCCCCAAAAAAAGTTTGTGTTCTTCCAGCAATGGTTGCAGGGAGTTTATTCTCTGATATTTCTCACCTGATACGCCAATGTCCATCCGTTTCATGAATCAGAAAACGTGACTCATCGGAGAAAACAACCCTTTGCCAGCCAGTAGAGGATCAATTTCAATACTGCCAGGAAAACTGATGCTTTTTCTGCTGATTCAGCTTGGCTAGTAGAGGTGCAGAGACATCCATCTGCTCCGGGGTCCCATACACAGTAGGGTTAGCAGAGGTGCAGTGACATCCGTCTGCTCTGGAGAAAATCCTTTACAGTCCAATCAAGTCTGGTAAAACATGAGAGAATTCACACAGGAGAGAAACCTTTTTTGTGTTCGGAATGTGGGAAATCTTTTACAGACAAATCAAGTCTGGTGAAACATGAGAGAATTCACAAAGAAGGGAAGCTGTAATGTTCCCTAAGAAGGACTCTATAAGGTCCTGGTAGTTGTCACAGGGATCTGGAGCTGAATCCCACAGCTGCTGGAGAGTAGTACTGGGAAGTTTTGGTCATGCTCCTTCATCTAATGCCAGACATTTCTAGTGTGGGTGTACGGGATCTACAAGGATGGATTCATACCCAAATTGGGGGAGGACACCTTTCACTTGGATATGTGGTCTAGAGAAGCCTCGAAAACATCTCCAGACCATAATGCTGGCCCAACCAGCTTGTGTTCTTCCAGCAGTGGTTGCAGGGTGTTTATTCTCTGATATTTCTGACCTGACACACAAAAGTTTATCCATTCCATGAAGCAAAAAAATGAGACTGATCAAAGAAAACAACCCTTTACCAATCAGCAGAGGTTCAATTCAGATACTGCCAGGAAAACTGAAGCTTTTTCTGCTGCTGCAGCTTGGTTAGTAGAGGTGCAGTGACATCCGTCTCCTCCGGGGCAACATACACAGTAGGGTTAGCCAAGCTGCAGTGACATCCGTCTCCTCCAGGGCCCCATACACAGTAGGGTTAGCAGAGGTGCAGTGACATCCGTCTCCTCCAGGGCCCCATACACAGTAGGGTTAGCAGAGGTGCAGTGACATCCATCTCCTCCAGGGCCCCATACACAGTAGGGTTAGCAGAGGTGCAGTGACATCCGTCTGCTCCAGGGCCCCATACACAGTAGGGTTAGCAGAGGTGCAGTGACATCCATCTGCTCCGGGGCCCCATACACAGTAGGGTTAGCAGAGAAGCGGTGACATCCATCTCATCCGGGGCCCCATACACAGTAAGGTTAACAGAGGAGCAGTGACATCTGTCTGCTCTGGGACCCTATACACAGTAGGGTTAGCCGAGGTGCAGTGGCATCTGTCTGCTCCAGGGCCCATACACAGTAGGGTTAGCATAGGTGCAGTGACATCTGTCTGCTCCGGGGCCCCATACATAGTAGGGTGAGCAGAGGTGCAGGGGCATCTGTCTGCTCCGGGGTCCCATACATAGTAGGGTTAGCAGAGGTACAGTGGCATCTGTCTGCTCCGGGGCCCCATACACAGTAGGGTTAGCAGAGGTGCGATGACATCTGTCTGCTCCAGGGCCCATATGCAGGACTGTTTGCTGTTGTGTCATAAATCGGCCCTTATACTCCTAACAGCAATGAGGGATATGTGTGCAGACAGCCTATCACACCTTACATACCAAGCAAGCCAGTGCACCACAGGGAATCCTTGCATGAGCTACGTGACATAAGAAGTGGTCATAGGGGGTCCTGCTGGATCCATCATTGGCTTTGTTCAAAATTACAGGAGTTTTATTACTACGAATATTAACTTTCAGCATAAAGGGACATTTAAATGAAGACATTCTCTAAATACATTGGACAATAGATTTTACTTTAGTCATGAGATAAGAGACATTTTATCACCTCTCTAAGTGCACACATTTTTATGGTAACCTGCGTACCTGAAGGACGTCTATTAGGTGACAGAGCAGCGAGATGAGAGTGAGGTCACCTCAGGGACTGGCCTATAAGTGAACTATTTAGATTTAACAAGATTAGCTGTGGTAAACAAAAGGTACATGTGCTGTGAGGACTGAAAAGCATCTCTTTATCTTGATAACAATCTCCTGCTCTGTCAGAGTAAGGGCTTGAAATTAATATATTGTAAGCACTGCTGTAGAACCACCCACAGCCTGAGAAGACAAGGAGTGAGTGCAAAACGGCCTGTGAGTCGGGGAAACGGCGTGCTGAGAAAACCTCTTTAATACAAACTGCATGAGTTTTCCTGCCTAAAAGGAATGTTTTTAAATGTTTCTCTTTTGTGGCTTTATTTTTAATTTTAACAGAAAAATTCTGTAACATCTCTGAACACAACTGCATGTCATCACTAAATGATAAAGTAGAAGAAGATGTCATGCAGCACTCTTCAGGAGGAAACTACACTAACATGAATGTACATCCAGGACAACAGAGTACAGACCAGTCGAATAATTCTCTCAATCATGAGGAACCTTCTCCTGACCGACCACAGTTGGTTATCACAAGTACAGGCCAAAAAAAGGGAAAAAGCTTTCCAAGTGGTCAGTGTGATAAACGGTTTACAAAACACTCAAGTCTTCTTACTCAAAGAAGAATTCACACAGGGGAGAGGCCTTTTTCTTGTTTAGAATGTGGGAAATCTTTTACACGTAAATCAGGTCTGGTTACACATGAGAGACTTCACACAGTGGAGAAGCCTTTTTCATGTGCAGAATGTGGGAAATCTTTTACAGAGAAATCAAAGCTTGTAAAACATGAGAGAATTCATACAGGGGAGAAGCCTTTTTCATGTTCAGAATGTGGGAAATCTTTTACATGTAAATCAAGTCTTGTTGCACATGAGAGAATTCACACAGGAGAGAAGCCTTTTTCATGTGCAGAATGTGGGAAATCTTTTATAGAGAAATCAAAACTCGTAATACATGAGAGAATTCACACAGCAGAGAAGCCTTTTTCTTGTTCAGAATGTGGGAAATCTTATATACAGAAATCAAATCTTATTACACACGAGAAAAGTCACACAGGAGAGAGGCCATATTTATGTTCAGAATGTGGGAAATCTTTTATAGAGAAATCACATCTAGTTGCACACGAGAGAGTTCACACAGGAGAGAAGCCTTTTTCATGTTCTGAATGTGGGAAGTCCTTTAGACTTAAAATAACGCTTGTTTCACATGAGAGAACTCACACAGGGGAGAAGCCTTTTTCATGTTCTGAATGTGGGAAATCTTTTATAGAGAAATCACATCTAGTTAGACATAAGAGAATTCACACAGGAGAGAAGCCTTTTTCATGTTCAGAATGTGGGAAATCTTTTATAGAGAAATCACATCTAGTTAGACATAAGAGAATTCATACAGCGGAGAAGACTTTTTTCATGTTCCGAATGTGGGAAATCTTTTACAGAGAAAGCAAGTCTTGTTAAGCATGACAGAGTTCACACAGGAGAGAAGCCCTTTTCATGTTCCGAATGTGGGAAATCTTTTACAGAGAAAGCAAGTCTTGTTAAGCATGACAGAGTTCACACAGGGGAGAAGCCCTTTTCATGTGCAGAATGTGGGAAAACTTTTACACGTATATCATATCTAGTTGGACATAAGAGAGTTCACACAGGAGAGAAGCCTTTTTCATGTTCAGAATGCAGGAAATCTTTTACAGAGAAATCACATCTGGTTAGACACAAGAGAATTCATACAGGGGAGAAGCCTTTTTCATGTTCAGAATGTGGGAAATCTTTTACAGAAAAATCAAGTCTTGTCACACATGAGAGAATTCACACAGGAGAGAAGCCCTTTTCGTGTGCAGAATGTGGGAAATCTTTTACAGATAAATCGCCTCTTGTTAGACATAAGAGGATTCACACCGGAGAGAAGCCTTTTTCCTGTGCAGAATGTGGGAAATCTTTTACACGTATATCATATCTAGTTACACACAAGACAGTTCACACAGGAGAGAAGCCTTTTTCATGTTCTGAATGTAGGAAATCTTTTACAGAGAAGGCAAGTCTTGTTAGACATAAGAGAATTCATACAGGAGAGAAGCCTTTTTCCTGTGTAGAATGTGGGAAATCTTTTACACGTATATCATATCTAGTTACACACAAGAGAATTCACACAGGGGAGAAGCCTTTTTCATGTTCTGAATGTGGGAAATCTTTTACAGAGAAAGCAAGTCTTGTTAAACATGAGAGAATTCCACAGGGAAGAAGCCCCCTTTTTATTGCAGAAGTGGGAAATCTTTTACACATATATCATATCCCAAATTACACACAAGAGAATTCACACAGGGAAAACTTTTTTTATGTTCTTTTAAAAAAACTGGTTAATTTTATCTTTTTTTTACACATAATAAAATTCAAAACAAGGTGTAAAGTTCTTTAAAAAGGGAAAATGTTCAAAAATGTGAAATTTTTAGAGAATCCCCACAGAATGTGGAAATGTTTTTTTTTATTAAACAAACGTTTTTATGTTCCAACACTTGAAAATTGCACGAGTGTGTTAGGGGCCCGGGGGGGTTATTAAGCTGAAAAAACAATTTTTATTATATAAAGGGAAAATACAATTTTGTGCAAAAAAAATAAAGTGTGTTTTTAAAAAAATGAAAAATGCTCAAAACCTCATTTGAAACATTTATTTCCATAAACACAGGGGGCACTGGGGGGTTCTGCACATTCACCCCCAAAGAAAACCCTGAAGAAAAATCGCATTTTAAACTGAAGAGGAATAGAATGGGGATAACGGGCTGTTCCCAAAAAAAAACAGCGTGAGCAATTCCCCCCTTAACTAACCCGGAAAATAGGGGGGCTGCCAAGGAAAATATGCTGGTGCGGGCTCCTACAGCTTTACCCCCACAACCTGCTTTTCCTGCTTTTCCTGGGTTTTTTTAAATGCTTGGACATCCCGGGGGAAAGGGGAAACCCCACTGGTCCCTTTACTTGAAGTCCCCTTTCTTACCGGGAGAGCCCCTTGACTGGCCCTTCTTTCGGTTTGGGGGGCCCCGGAGCCCCTAGGGTTTATTTCTGATCCCTGCAAAAACCCTTTTCCTGTGGACATCTAAAGGGACCCACCATCACGCATAAGATTGGGCCCCCGATACAAAAAACTGCAGAAATCTGATTTGGGTCCCGGGGTGGGACGTGACAGGTATCATGGGGCCTGGGGTATAGGAAAAACCCCGTGGCGGGGACAGAGAAACCAATATATGAGCCCCGACACGGACAGTGCTGTGTATGCACAGTGGGGGACAGATAGGCCCCACCATCTCCCTTAAGAAAAACCCCCTAAGGAGGGTTTACATCACCCCCCCTCTCCAAAACCCTGAATCCTCTCACAGAAAGGAAACCAGATCTCCACGGGCAGGAATACAGATCCAAAAAACAGAAATCCGCAGCAGGGGGGAAACGTATATTATGAAGAAAAAAAAAAAAATACTTGTAGCTTTATTTATAATCTATTAATATCCCAAAAACAAAAATGTCTTACATAGCACAAACACAATGACGCGTTTCGGGATAAACTGCTTTAAAGAGGGTGACTTTAAATAAGCCTGCCCCTTTATAAAACTATTTAAGGGCTTCAAAAAAGAGATTTAATCATTTTTAAAACCCAAACTGAAAAACCAAAAAAAAAAAACCCATTAATTGCTAAAAAAATAAGTAAAAAACTTGCTTGTAAGATAAAAAATCATCTAAAGTCTTTTATTAAAAAAAATAAAAATAGTTACATATTATAGGGTTTTGAAAAAAGCCCCAAAAAGGTCAACCAAGGGTGGGAAAAAATGTGGTGATGGGAGGGAGACAAAAATTTTAAGCCCCGCCTCCCACGGGTTTAGCCCTGAAACCGAAAAGGGCAAGAACCAACGCTCCAGGCAGACCCACCCTTGCCCCCAGAGCTCCCCCACCAATCCAAATTTTACTACTACTTACTAAAAAAATTTCTTTATTTTTCGGGTAGAATCAAGCCTTGAAACCCCAACTGTTCCTGCTGTGGCCAGCTCCTCCGGGGGCTTTTCCCACGGGTTAAAGTTTTTAATGAAGAACGCTTTTCCTCCTCAAATTTAAATCCTTTCTCTCTAGCCAAAGGGGAAATGCCCTTTGCTTTTGAGGGGCTTTACATGAAATTTTTTTTTTTCCCCATACTTTTTTTAGGGACCTTTTATATACAATTTATAAAATTAAAATCATGTCCCCAAAGCCGTCTTTTCTCAAGACTAAAAAAATTCAATTCTACTAACCCTCCCATAAAAAAGATCTCCATTCCCTTATAAGTTTGGTTGCTGTCTTTGTCCTTCCTAGCTCCATTACTCTCTTTCAAAACTAGGCCTTCAGGGATGCCCTGCGACCCTCGCCCCCGGGTCACAGGCGCATCCGTGCCCGCCCCGGCCGGCACTGCGCCCCCATTTTTTTTTCGCAGGCGCCTCTTTCCCCTATCGTCCCCAGGGCCACTTCCCCGACACGCTCCTGGCAGCCCTGTCCCAGGGCGCGCGGGGCCTAGCGCCGGGGGCGGCGCTCGCGCTTTTCCCGCATGTTAAATTTAAAGGGCCACGCACCGTAATTGGGCTATTCCCCGCGCTCCCCCCCTTTTAAGCCGCCTTTTCCCTGATACCCTACCGGATTTTTAGGCCAATAGCCATTGAAAAGCTTTCCTGATTTTGTCTGATTACCGTGTACCGTACCGTTTGCTCCGTTCCTCGACCACAATCTTGCCCCCACCCTGCCCTTCCCTTTTCCTGTCTCCAAATCACGAACCATTGCCCCCCTGCCCTGACCTTTCCCTGTCCCCGACAAAAGCCTCCCTTACATTTTGCACCCCGGCCTCCCCCAAGCAGTCACGTCGGGGGTAGCGACCGGGTAGACTCCCACCGCAGCAAGTCCATCCCTTTGGGGCGGGCTCGGGAAAACCGGGCCTACTTAATTCCGCCCCTGGCGTGGCTACGCCACGTTTGCGGGGGTCCAAGGATCCCTACCGCTGCCCGCGACAGGGCCCAGAAAACGATATTCTAAGGCGCACCAATGCTTTGTACAGCGATAAAACCCCGAGTCCGGGCCCTTTTAATACACCCAAATTCCTACTTCTTTAGGGGGAGCTGATTGACACTGCCTGCTGTTCTGAAAGTCCTATGACTACAAGGACCCCCAATCTTTCACAACAAGCAAACCCAAGCTTTTTTTCCACTAGGACGTATATCCCTGCAGATAATTTGTACCCAATGCAAACCAAACATTTAAACCACAGAACCTAATTTGCCCAATGGTGCCAATAAAAAAAATAATGAAAAATAATTTAGTTGTTTTTTTTTAAACCCCAGAACCTATGTTTGAAAAAATCCCCCAAACTTCTTAAAACAGTTTCTTTTTCAACCCACCTCGCAAGCTGTACAAATTTTTCAAACCAAAAAAAACAAAATAACGTGTTTCCAGAATAGATTTCAAGTCCTGCCATTTGGGCCCCGGGCGCCGGCCACCCCGCGGGGATCAAAAATGCGACCTTGCCCCCTTTGTGTAACACTTCCCTGAAGCCTTTTACTTTGGGTCGATTTCGGGCGAGCCTTTGGGCCAAAAAAACCCCAGCACTCTGGGGTTTAAACAGCCCCCCTGATTTTACAGGGTTTTTCCCCTATCCACTCCCCCTACTTCCACCCTTTCCTATATATACCCCTGCTTTTTCCCTTTTCAATCCTGCAAATGCTTTCCTTTATATTTAGCCTGTCCATTGTTTTTTTCTCTGTCTACGATCTCCTTTGTTTTTGGTTACTCCCCTTTCCCCACAAATTTGTACCCGCACTGCTTTCCCTGTTACGATTGGGCTGTCGACTACGGCTTTTTGTTCTTTTTTTGTTTGTCTCTGTCTTGCCTCTGCTCATGTACCTTTAGCTTTTTGTTGGGGGGCCGGCCGTTTAAGAGTCGGGTTCCCCAAAAAACAGGGACAGAGGGGGGACAGTGTCAGGCCCCCTTTTCCGTGCTTTGTGCGTTCCTGACCATCCCAAAAAGAGATTTTTTAAAAATGCTCGAGGCCATGGAAATACCCCCAATCCTGTTTTGCATGCATCTGAAAATTTCTGGGATTGCTAGACTTTTTGAATACGCCTGCATACTGAAAAACAGGTAGTACAATACATAAAATAAAAAAAGCATATTTCAATTATATAAAAGGAAATTTCACATTTCCCCCATGGAGATGGGGGAAAATGTTTAGAAACCTGCATATTTTTGGGAGAAAAACAGCGGGGGTCCTGCAACGGAAAAAGCAAACAGTAAACCAATGACTAGCTGTACACCACTTGTTACGAATTTGTAACTTTCGTCTAAAGGGGTGCTTCCCCCGGATCACAACCCCGTCCCAGGGATCTCCTGAGTGACTCAACCTTTTATCATAAAAAACCTTGTGACCAGCTTTTCATTCCTCCTTTTCCGCCAGACACTGAATGGACTGAATTCTACCCCTTTTAGCTCTTTTTAAGGGGAAACCAAGACTTCCCTCTATGGCCTTTTCCCCTTTTGGCTGGGGAAGGGGGGAGAACGTGAGAATAATTTTTTTAAGCTATCCCCCTATTGAAAAACGCATCAAACCTGGCAAGGTCCCCCATTTTTTTTCAGACTGGCTCCTAGCATCTCGTTGGTTACATTTTAAATTTCTCCTTTATTTTTACCTAAATCTCCCCTCTTCCCGTAGTGTGGGTATTGGTCAAGTTTTGTGGTATTATTTAGTCACTATGTGTGGGATATGGGCATTTTTTTGTGGTTTTTTATACATTTTATTTTGTTGGGATTTTTTTTAAAAAAGGGGGTTTTGGGCATTGTGTTGAAGTGTATTTTATCACTTTTGGTGGTAATAAAATTTTCATAGTGTTGCAGATAGTCATTTACTATTGGTGGTGAATGGGTCATGGGGTGGGAAAATTTTTCAGTCATAAGGGTGGGATATGCGGTCATGGGAGGAGGTATTATCAGTCACTATGTGGGGGGATATTGATCATGATGTGAATTTTCAGTCATTTTGGGTGGGCGATATTTTTGGGCATGGTGTAGTGGGTTTTTTCAGTCACATTGTGGGGGATATGTGGAAGGTGTTGTTTTTTTTGTCACTATGGGTGGCTTTTGACATACTATACCAAAGTGTTCAGTCACTAGTGGGGGGGCATATTCATCACTAGTGGAGCCTTATTCATTCCTAGTGGTGGTGATATGTATCATGGTTTTGGGGGTATTATTTAGTACTAGTGGGGGTATTTCGTCATTAGTGGTTTGATAGGGGTTTTTATGGTTTGGAGCATTCATTTTCCATTGTGTTTTAATGTGGTATGGTTTGGGCGATATTCATTAAATATGTGGTGTAATTGGTCATGGGGTGCGTTTATTCCCCTTTTTTTTAAATTGGGTTTTGGAGGGATTTTTGTGGCATGGTTTTGTAGGTATTATTCAGTCACTTTGTTGTGGTGATATGTGGTTTTTTTATGTTAGGGTTTTAATCTGGCGGGATTTTGGGTCATAAAGTGGAGGTTTTAAAATTTAGTCAATATTTGGGGGTTTTTGTATGATCAGGGTGGCATAGTGGTTCATTCACTAGTGAGGGTTTTGCATTTTTCAGTCCATGGGGTTTGAAGATATGTGGTCAAAAATTTTTTTGGTACATTGAAAAAATTCAGCCCTTGGGTTTTTGGTCAGTAACATGATGATAAAAATTTTTTGTATACCCAGAAATTAGGGCGTCACGTATGACCTTATATAGAAAAAACAACCACAAACATTGTTTTAAAAAGCTACTTGTATGGTTTTCTGTATATTTAATACATTGCTCTATACAAATTTATACAGTATTTACAGACATAGTTGGCCCTGGTCTGCTGGAAGGAGCGGGGCAAGATTCTGTTAGGTGGGGTTTGGTTAGAAGCGTGACATCATTTGTTTGGGTGTGTTCAGAGGTGTGGCCCAATGTGTCCCTCATTGCAGTCAATAAAAGTTGTGAGGTACGAGGTGGGGTAAAACATATAATACAGGTGTAGTAATGTATTGTATTTAAAAAATTATATAATTTTAAAATAAAAATATAAATTATATATAAATATAAATTTTTATTGAAAACCCGGGGGCGAAGAACATTTTTTCATATTTGTAATTCCCGTAAATTGGGCCAAAAACTATGAAGGGCCCGCACTGTGGTGTAAATTGGAGCCATGAACTATGTAGGGGCCCTGATAGGGTTTTAAAGGGGACAAATAAACAAATTGGGGGCCCCCAAACACGGGGAGAAAATTGGGGGGCCCAAGGAACTATGTAGGGCCCCCACAGTAGTAAAATTGGGGGCCATGAACTTTTAAAGGGCCCCACACTGTGGTGAAAAAAGGGGCCAAAACTATGTGGGGCCCCACACTGTGGTGAAAATTTGGGGGCCCAGGGAACTATGTAGGGGCCCCGCATTTGGGGGTTTTAATATTGGGGTCATGAACTATGAAAGGGGCCCCGCACGGGTGGTGAATTTTGGGGCAATAAACCAAAGGGGGGGCCCCACACTGTGGGTAAAATTTGGGGCCATGAACTATTAGGGCCCCACACTGTAGGTATTTTGGCCCCCAAATAAACAAGTGGGGGCCCCCACTTTTGGTGTAATATTGGGGGGGGAACTATGTAGGGGCCCCCCCCAAAACTGTGGTGTTAAATTGGACAAAGAACAAAGTGGGCCCCCCCACTGGGGGTGTAATTGGAGCCATAAACTATGTGGGGGCCCCCCGCATTTGTGGTGTATTTTGGGGGATATGAACTATGTGGGGGCCCCGCACTGTGGTTATTTTGGGGACTTTGAACTATGTAGGGGTCCCGCACTGTGGTGTAAAAGGGGGGACATAACCCAAATGTGGGTTGCCTGCCCATGTAGGGACGCAGCTCAGCTTCACCCAGTTACAGCCCTCCCCTTCCAGTATACTCGCTTGTGCCCTGCTCATGCCCACCCCCCCACATCACCCTTCAATCACAGGCAGCGATGTTTGGGGTTTGGGCTGTCGGCCAAGGCGCTGTAAAACTAAAAAACCCTTTCCCATAAATGTCCCATAAAGTTAACAGGAGGGAGGGAAAGGGGAAATCTATTGGGCAAAATATAATTTTTCCCCTAAAACCCCTGCCCCCCCCAAAAAACTCTCCAAAAACCCTGATCCCTCCCTCATGAAATCCCACCAAACCCCCCCCCCAAAAAAACCCCTCCCCTTTAAACTCCTGATACCTCCCCTCATGTAATCTCTATCCATTACCTCCCCTCATGTAATCTCTATCCAACCCTTTCCCCCCCATACACCCTTTAACCCTTAACCCCTTGACCCCTCCCTTCATGAAATCTCCCTCCATAACATGTCCCCCATCCATCTCTCCCCTAATCTCCGATACCTCCCTCATGTAATCCCCAAACCATAACCGTCCCCCCATACTCTCTCCCCTAACTTCTGTTACCTCCCTCATGTAATATCCACCCCAAAAACCCCCCCAAAATATCTCTACCCTAATCTCCCATACCTCCCTCATGAAAACTCCACCCAAAACCCTGCCCCCCCCCCATACACCCTCTGCCCAAATCCCCGTACCTCCCCGGCATTTAATCCCAAACCAAAACCCCTGTCCCCCAAACATCTCTACCCTAATCCCCCGAAACCCCCCCCCCAAGAATCTCCTCCAAACCCTTTCCCCCCCCCCAATACTTTCCTGCCCTAATCTCCGGGGTACCTCCCTAAAGAAATCTCCCCATAACCCCCCCATAACATCTCACCATAATCCCTGTACTTCCTCTCATGAAAACTCCATCCAAAACCTCCCCCCCAAAAATTCCTATCCAAATTCCCCTCCTGATCCCCCCCTCATTTTAAATCCCATCCATAACCTTTTCCCCCCCAACACCCTTTTATCCTAATCTCCTGTTACCCCCAATGTAATATCCATCCAAAACCCTTTCCCCCATATATCCCCCCTTTAATTCTCCCGATCCCTCCCCCATTAACTCCATCCATTACCTCCCCACATGAAAATCTCCATCTAAAACACCCCCCCAAACATCCCTACCCTAATCCCCTGCTACCCCCCCAAAAGAAAACTCCATCTATAACCTCCCCCCATATATCTCCCCCCAAATCTCATGATACCCCCCTCATGTAATCTTCACCCAAAAATTCCCCGCCCATACACCCTTTTGCCCTAATCTCCAAAACCCTTTCCCCTCATGTAAATCCATCCATAACCTCCCCCATAAAAACTCCCCTAATCTCCGTTTACCCCCCTCATGTAATCTCCATCCATTACCTCCCACAAGTAATCTCCATCTATAACATCCCCCCATACATCTCTACCCAAAACCCCTTTCTACCCCCCACATTTTAATCTCCATCAAATTAAACCTCCCCCCATACATCTTTCCCCCAAATTTCCTTGATACCCCCCCCCTGTAACCCCCCACCCCAAAACCCCCCAAACCACCACCCCCAAAAACCCCTTTCCCCCCCCCCTTTTGAAACCCACCAAAACCTTCGCCCCCCCCCCCAAAAAACCCCCCAAAACCCCCAACACCCCCCCTTTAAAATCCCCCCCCCCAAAAACCCTCCCCCCCCATACATCTCTACCCAAATCCCGGGCCCCCCCCAATTTCTCCATCCATAACCGTCCTCCCCATACATCTCAAAACCAAAATCTCCTGACCCTCCGAATTTTAATTTCACCATCCATAACCCCCCCCCCATACATCACTACCCTCATCTCCTGAAAAACCCCCTCATGAAAATCCCCACCCAAACCCCTTCCCTCATGTAACCCCCAAACCAAAAACCTCCCCCCTACATCTTTTCCCCTATTCTCCTGATCCCTCCCCATGAAATTTTCCCAAACCAAACCTCCCCCCATACATCTCAAACCCAAAACCCCTTTAAACCCCCCCGCATTTTAACCCTCCATCCAGGGTTTAACAAAAAAAAAAGAAAAGTGCTGCTACCGTATGTTGGGACGAATCCCCCGTCCCTGCAATGGACATAAAATTTGTAAAAAAAGGGGGAAAAGGCCTCTTTTCCTTTTTTCCAAAAGCGGTGCTCGGGGAAAAGACATCCGGCTGAAGATGTCCACCATATAAAAGGGTAAGTAGAAAAGAGGGACCCGGCACACGCACAGAAGAATCTTCAAAGGCGTAATAGCAAACAACACCCTTTATTGAAAAAAGTATTAAAAAAGGCTTATAAAAACAAGGGGAAAAAACAAACAGTTGACCCCCCCCCCCCCCCCGTTTTAGGCTCCCCTAACCTGTCCTCCCCCAAAAATCTCTACCCTAATTCCCTTATCCCCCCCTCATGTAATCTCCACTCATAACCTGTCCCCCCATACATTCTAACCCCAAAATTTTCCCGAAAATTTTCCCTTAATCTCCATCCCTAACCCCCCCCATACATCTCTACCCAATGTCCGATACCTCCCCCCTTTTTTCTCCATCAATAACCTGTCCCCCAAAAATCTCTACCCGAAAATCCTGATACATCCCCTCATGTTTAAACTCCCTCCAAACCTCCCCCATACATCTCTACCCTAATCCCCCAACCTCCCCCCATGAAAACCCCCTCCATAACCGTCCCCCAACATCCTTGCCCAAGTCCCCGATACCCCCCTCATAAATCTCCATCCAAAAACCCTTTTCCCCCTACATCCCTACCCAAAACTTTTTGAAACCTCCCCCCTTTTTTTAAAAACCATCCAAAAATCTGTCCCCCCAAAAATCCTACCCTAATCTTTTGATACCCCCCCCTGTAAAAATCCCTCCCTAACCTGTCCCCCCTACACTCTACCCCCAATCTCCTGAACCTCCCTCAAGAATCTCCAACCATAACCGGTCCCCCCATAAATTTACTGCCCTAATCTCCTAAACCCCCCTTCAGTTATCTCCATCCATAACCTGGGCCCTTTTCAAAAATCTCTACCCTAACCTCCTGAAAACCCCCCCTCATGTAATCCCATCCAAACCTGTCCCCCCCTACATCTCTGCCTTAATTTCCGAAATCTCCCCTTTAAGTAATCTTTATCCTTAACCTCCACCATACATCTCACCCTAATCTCCTGATACCTCCCCGCATTAAACTCCCTCCCCTAAAAAACCGGGGCCCCCCCCTACACTCACCCCTAAAACTCCTGATATCTCCCCTCATGTCATCTCCATCAATTTAAACCCGTCCCCCCTACATCTCTACCCTAATCTCCTAAACCCCATCATGTAATCCCGTTTCCCTTAAATTCCCCCCCGTAAAATCTCTACCCAATCCCCCTTTATCCCCCTCAAAGAAACTCCATCCAAAACCTTCCCCCCCCTACATTTTAAACCCCAATCTCCCGTATCTCCCTCATGGAAAACCCTAAAACCCGCCCCCCCATCCCTCTCTGCCCCCAATCTCCTGACCCTTTTCCCCCCCCCTCTTACCCAAAACTCCTGATAACCCCGTCATTTAATCCCCCATCCCCTTTAACTTCCCCTCCCGTACATCTCTACCCTAATCCCCCTCTTACTCCCTATTTAATCTCCATCCCTAAACGGGCCCCCCATACATCTCTACCCTTTTCTCCCCGATTCCTCCCCCCATTTAACTCCATCCATAACCCCCCCCGATATATCTTAAAACCCCAATCGCCTGATACCCCCTCATGTAATCTCCCATCCATAACCTGTCCCCCCCCCCCCTACATCTCTCCTCCAATCTCCTGATATCTCCCATCATGTCTCTCCCCCTCTATAACCTGTCCCCCCCCTAACCCCTTCCCCCTAAAACCCAATTCCTTATACCCCGTCAAGTAATCTTTCCCTCCTTTTAAATTTCCCCCCCCGTACATCCCCCTACCCTAACTCCTTTAACTCCCTCATGGAATCTCCATCCATAACCTGTCCCCCATACATCTCTACCCTAATCTCCTGATATCTCCCTCATGTAATCTCCATAACCCCCCCCCATACATCTCTGCCCTAATCTCCTGACACCTCCCCCCATACATCTCTACCCTAATCTCCTGATACCCCGTCATGTAATCTCCATCCTTAACTTCCCCTCCCGTACATCTCTACCCAATCTCCCCCTTTTCTCCCCCAGTAAATCCCTCCAAACCTGTCCCCCCCATACATCTCAAACCCCTTTTCCCTGAACCTCCCCATTTAATCTTCCCCTCCATAACCTCCCCCGATATAAAAACCCACCCTAAAACGCCTGAAAACCTCCCCCCGTAATTTCCCCCCAAAACCGTCCCCCCCTATATTTTTACCCAATCTCCTGATACCCCCTCAAAATAATCGCCATACATAACCTGCCCCGCATCCCTTCCCCTAAAAATAACCCCCGATACCTTCCCCCCATTAATTCTCCATCCCTAACCCCCCACCCCCCTAAAATCTCTACCCTAATCTATTGATACCTCCTCTCATTTAATCTCCAACCATAACCTCCCCCCCCCCATACAAACCCTACCCTAATCTCCTTTAACTCTCCATTCAAAACTTCCCCCCCCTAAATTTCCCACCCTAATCTCCTGATTCCCTCCCTCAATTTTGGGGGGAGGTTAAGGGTGGTGTACAGAGCGGGTCCCCGATAGTCCCCCAGGTTTTTTGCCACTAGAGGGGGTGAGGCTAGAGACATACTGCAGTGCGCCACTGAGGGCCTTGGGGCCCCAGGGGGAAAAGGCACCTATATTATTTCCCGTAATGATATAGTACTGACACTTACAGTAGTGGCAAAAATAATGCTAGGCGGCAAAGTTTGGGGTGGGGTTTTTAGGGGCCCCGCCAAAGTGTTTTGGGGGGTGGGGTGTTCCCCCCCCATTCCATCCCGGGTTTTGGGATGGGCCTGGAGAAACCCATTTTCAGGGCCCCCACTCCAGGGAATCGGGGGGCCCTGGTCCCCTACCTTGGGAGTGGGGCCCGTATTAAGCTAGAGAGAGCTCTGGTCCCCCCGGGGGCTTGGGAAAGCCAAAAAGTATACAGTAATTACTGTGGTAGGGGTGTGTGGGGGGGCACAACCCTATAGAAGGGACTGTTTATGTGAATCGTGGCTAGACGGCCGGGGGGGTTTTTATTTGTGTTTGTTGCTTTTATGTTTTTTTCGGTGCTAATAAAACTGCTGAACCCAGGATAAACTGAAGCCTTTGTGGGTTTCCAATCTTTTTTTAACCCAAAAGCGGCGATCCTGGCTGAATGACCCCGGGGCCGACCCAAAAAAGGCTCCCGGGATGTGAGGTGTCACTATGGTGGGGGATCCATGGCCAAGGATTGGCACTAACAAACTGTGCAAAAAAGTGGTGGAAAAAAATCAGTTGAATAGGACTGTGCAGTCTACATAGGACTGTAAAATTTAGCTTTTGAAAGCAAAGGTCTTTGAAGCGAAAAACCCGTATACAGATGTTCCCTGTGCGGGAAGGCACCTAAAGTGCACAGGAGGTGTCTCTGGAGAAAAGGGGGGAAAAACCCCCCATTAAAGGATTGCTTTTAAAAAAGATGTTTCCCTGGTGTTGAAAATTTTTTGTTTGCCATGGGGGATTGCTGGCCCATTGGTGAGGCAAACGCCCACAGCAAGATGTGAATAAGGTGGGCCCACAGTTTGAAAGCAAATGAGGACCATTTAAAAGGCTATCAAGAAAATGGAGAAAATGGCGCCAACCAGGAGAGGAGAATAAAGCCCAAAGCAGAGTGGGGGGCAGAAAGGAGGCGATAAAATTTATCTCCAACCAAAACACCCATCGGGAAAAAGGGTGAATTCCACGTCCAAGGGCCCCTTTTGGCTGGATGTCCAGGGAAAAGCAAACCATTGCTCCCAAGCGTAACCACCGGAATGGTGCAGCGGTGTCTGCAGGTGGACTGTGCATGAGAGGATGCCCCGGGCGGGAGGCCATACGTCCCCCAAAAGGGGCCCCACTTCAGGAAGTGGATTGTAAGGGGACCCGCATGCTGCCGTTGCCAGGGGCAACCATCGAATCATTTGACCCCTATCACCCCCAGCAAGGGTAAAACGGGGAATGCAGAGTAAGTGGATCTCCCATTCCAAGGGGAAAACCCTCTGCGTCAACGGACCTTATCCCCATCCAGCAGGGGGACCTTCTGGAGGAGACAGAGCAGAAATTTGCGCCCCCTGATTGTCTTCTCAGAAGGGGCCGAGAGGTTTTCAGTACAACCCTGGGGACTCCAGGTGGATGCACCCCCCCCAGGGCGACATGGACAGTGAGCAGGAAAATCCAGACGAACTCAACACAACCGGTAAGACTGTTCCTGTTATGTAGGAACGGGTTTTGAGTGTTTTTAAAAAAGCCCAGGATGCATGGGGGCTACCGGGTGGGACTGTAGGTCGTCATGATCTGTATGAGGATTGCGGGGCAAACGGGCCCAAATATGCTGAAAGCAGAAGAGTTTGAGAGCATGGACTTGCAGATCTGATAAACCCTTAATGGTTTAGCTTATATGCCATGGTATATGTTAAAAAAAAACAGAATATAGCAACCCGCTTGCACCATGAGCAGGTCACACAGCCTGAGCAGGGGGGGGTTTTTGCTGGATGTTAGCCCCAGTTACGCGTCCTGTGTAACCACATGATTTTACTTTAGCAGAGAGCTGCTCGGTCCCCCCCCTTTGGAGTCAGGGGCTGTCAGGGCCTTGGCAGTAACTGCGAGTGTGAGTTAGCTTCTGCAAAAAACGCCAGCCCAGCTATAAGCGATTAGCTCAAATTGCCCTAGAGAGCATGGCTAACAGAAGAAGTAGCACAGGTGATGTGTGTCCAGTAGGGACAGCCAGCAGTTAGTTTGCTCTTGTTGGGCCCAGAGAGATGTTTACCTGCGTTAATGGAACTCTGCAAAATTTTTTTGCCCGTAGGAAAAAAGCTTCCCCGGAAGGTGATTGTTTTGCTGCTGTGTAAGGGCTCCACCCTGCATGAGGGGAAATAGATGTGAATTGCTGGTTAGTTTTCCAAAGGGGAAAAAAAACTCTTGAAGGTCTCAGTTGCAGTGTGGGGGCGGATGCTGTGTGGGTCTGTGGTACAGAGGACTGATGGTTGATTTTTCAAATGGGAGCTGAAAATTGTTTGAAAAAAAAAAACGTGTGCCAAGGCAATTTTTGTGCAGCCCTGTCCTGATTAAGAGAAAGGGATCTGTGATTGGATTTTGCCTGCGGGATGAAGAGGATTCATGCCCGGGACCTGTAGTGCAAACGGGGACATCTCCCAAAGGCGCTGTGTTCCTTTGTTTTTATGCAATAGTCAAAGGGGTGCAGTGATGGTAGTGACAGAAAAAGTGAACAAAACCCAGAAAAAAAGGGGGTTTAGGTCCGTGAGGCAGGGGGAGTATTTTAAACCCCAGATGGCAGGAAGGGCCCCCTTTTGGAGGTTATAATTTTTCCCT
This sequence comes from Phyllomedusa bahiana, assembly GCA_025379985.1. Classification (NCBI taxonomy): domain Eukaryota; kingdom Metazoa; phylum Chordata; class Amphibia; order Anura; family Hylidae; genus Phyllomedusa; species Phyllomedusa bahiana. The sequence goes on from JAODAL010032279.1 coordinate 42,897, forward strand.
AAAAAGTTATGGAGGGCAATGTTGCAGTATCAAGAGGTGGTAGGTCCGGAGTTTATGGCGATACAGGTGGGTGCTACTAGCAGCCAAAAGTCTGCTGTCCCTACGTTTTAAACATTTTGCCATTGACTCCGGCACAATGTGAAAATGGAAGAGTGCAAGATAAAGGAGTCTCCCGAAGAGGTTAGTATTTCCCTTAGGACGGTTAAGGAGATGTCAGAAACATGCCGCATATTGTGCAGAAAGGGCTCTGCTAAACCGGGCCAGTAAACGGAGGTGTGAAAGGGGAAGTGTCACTGGACATTAATGAAGGGGCCTTGCAGTAAAGGTTAACACGTTCTGGAGAGGCTCTTTTCTGAATGTGAAAAACCTGACATCAGTGATGAGGGTTTGGGATGGTAAAAGAGCTGTTTGCTTTTTCTTTTGCAAGCGTACATGGGTTGGCCCCTGGTGGTAAGTGGTATGACCCGTGGGTGTCATGGTGGGTGAGTGCGTGGGTAGCCCACAGCTGGCTATGTGTGGAAAAGGTTGTCCCTAGGATATGGAAGACGTGCCCTTTTGTAGGAACTTTTACCCCGGGGGAAGGTACAAGGGACAAAGTCCCCGGCCTTTTTAAAAGGGGGGGGGTATGTACGAGCGATCCCCCGATAGTCGCAGGTTTCTGCACTAGAGGGGTGAGGTAGGAATCTGCAAGCCCACTGAGGACCCGTTCATGGGGAAAAGTCACCTATATTATTTTGTAAAGATATAGTACGACCAGTAGTGGCTAGAATAGCTGAGGCGGCTATGTATGGGGTGGCTTTTTTTTGGGGGAAAACCCTTTTGGGGGGGGCTGTCCCCCCATTCCCGGTCAGTTTGGGTTTGTCCCGGAGCCGATTTCAGGCCTCCCACTCCAAGGAATCGGGGGGGTGGTCGCACCTGGGAGTGGAGCAGTAGTGGACAGAGAAGGTCTGGTCCCCCTTTGGGGTTGAGGAAAGCCCAAATATACAGTAAATCTGTGGTATGTGGTGCTTGTGGTAGGCACAACCCCCAGTAGAGAGGGACGTTTTTGGAATTAGTGGCTAGAAGGCCGAGGGTTTTTTTTTTGTGTTAGGGGTTTTCTTTGTAGGGTTTTCAGTTGCTAATAAAAATGGGCCCGAAGCCCCGGATAAACCGAAGCCTGTGTTTTGGGGTGCCAAACCTTTTTAAAACCCCAAAATGGCGATCCGTGATTTTGAATGACCCCCGGGCCCCAAACCAAGAAGGCGGGCCCAAGGCATGGAAAGGGGTCACAATTTGGGGATTTCATGAAAGATTTAAACAGGGGAAATTTTGTAGAGGGGTATGGGTTTGGGGGGGGGTCCCGGGGGAGTAGGGTAGAGAATTTTGGGGGGCAGGTTTTGGATGGAGATTTCATGAGGGAGGTTTTCAGGAGAATTAAAGGGGAAGATGTATGGGGGGACAGGTTTTTGGATGGGATTAAAATGAGGGAGGTACAGGGGATTAGGTAGAGAAGTAAGGGGGAAAAGGTTAAGGGTGGAGATTAAAAGAGGGGGGGTGTCAGGTATTAGGGGAAGATGATGGGGGGGAGGTGTAGGAGATTAGTTAAAAGATTAGGGAGGAAGGTTATGGATGGGATTACATAGGGGAGGTACAGGAGATTAGGGTAGAAATTTATGGGGGGACAGATTATGGTTGGGGTTTCATAGGGAGGATCGAGATTAGGGAGAGAGTTTGGGGGGGAAGTTATGAATGGAGATTAAATGAGGGAGGTATCAGGAGATTAGTGTAGAATTTTATGGGGGGGAGGGTCAGGAGATTTGGTTTGAGATGTATGGGGGCAGGTTTTGGATGGAGATTTCATAGGGGGAGTATCAGGAGATTATGGTAGAGTAGTATGGGGGGGGGTTAGGGATAGGGTCGAGATGTTGGGGGGCGGTTATGGATGGAGATTACATGAGGGGGGTAACAGGGGATTAGGGTTTGAGTGTTTGGGGGACAGGTTTGGATGGAGATTACATGAGGGAGGTTCAGGAGATTAGGGAGAGATGTATGGGGGACAGGTTATGGATGGGGTTAAATGAGGGGGGGGTGTCAGGAATTGGTAGAGATTTGGGGGGAAGGTTTTGGATGGAGATTTAAAGAGGGGGGTACAGGAATTAGGGTAAGATCATGGGGGAACAGTTATGGATGGAGATTACATGAGGGGGTATCAGGAGATTAGGGTAAGATGTATGGGGGGGAAGTTATGAATGGGGATTAAATAGGGAGGGTTTTAGGAGATTTTTGTAGAGAGTAGGGGGGGAGGTGCAGGAGAGTAGGGGAGAGATGTATGGGGGGGCAGGTTAAAGATGGGGATTACATGAGGGAGGACAGGAGATTTGGGGGAGAGATTATGGGGGCAGGTTATGGGGTGGAGATTACATGAGGGAGGGTATCAAGATTAGGGGAGAGATGTTGGGGGACGGTTTTGGATGGAATTAAATGAGGGAGTGGGCAGGAATTTGGGGAGAGATTGTAGGGTGGGAGGTGTAGGAGATTTGTGTAGAGATGTATGGGAGACGGGGTTTTGGATGGGTTACATAGGGGGGGTACAGGAATTTGGGTAAGAGCATGGGGGACGATTATGGATGGGGATTTCATGAGGGAGGATCAGGAATTTGGTAGAGATGTATGGGGGGGAAGTTATGTATGGAGATTTCAATAGGGGGGTATCAGGGATTAGTGTAGAAAGTTGGGGGGGGGGGTGTCAGGAATTAGTGTAGAGATGTTGGGGGGAAGGTTTGGATGGAGATTCATGAGGGGAGGATCAGGAGATTAGGGGGAGATTATGGGGGGGAGGGGTCAGGGGTTTTGTGTAAAAGTGTAGGGGGGAGGTTAGGATGGAGATTACTGAGGGGGGTATCAGGAATTAGGGAGGATGTATGGGGGGGAGGTTCTGGATGGTGATTAAATGAGGGAGGTATCAGGAGATTAGGGGAGAGATGTATGGGGGGGGGGTTATGAAAGGGGATTAAATGAGGGGGGGTATCAGGAATTAGGGAAGATGTATGGGGGGAGGGTTTTTGAATGGAGATTTAAATGAGGGGGGTATCAGGGATTAGGGGAGAGATGTAGGGGGGACAGGTTATGGTAGAGATTACTAGGGGAGGTATCAGGAGATTTGGGTTTGGATTGGGGGGGGGGTTTAAAAAAATTAAATAGGGATTCAAAATTATAGGATTTTTTTAAAATTCATAAATCTTTTAAATTTACATTATATAGTTACATTCTCCCAACCCAAACCCCACCAGCCCCAAACCTTTTCCCCCCATACAACCCAAACCCCAACCCCAACCCCCTCATTTTTTCCCACCAAACCCCCCCATCACCACCCCCAACCGAAACCCCACCCCGAACCCCCCCAAACCTTTTTCCCCCCCCCCAGCACCTCCCCCCAAACCCTTAACCCCCCCCAGACCCCCTCCAAACCTTCCCCCTCCCTTTATCCACCCCCCCTCATTGCAGTGAATTTTTCCCAAAGATGTTTATGCAAAGACTAGCAGTCTACGTTTTAAAAATAGGGTAATTTTAACATTGAGAAATAGATTATCCCAAAAAAAAACCAACATTTTAAATTGTTTAAAAAAATATACATTTATTAACATTTTGCTGATGGAAATAAGTATTTGATCCCCTACCAACCACTAAGGGGTTGTCCTTACAGCACCTGTTTGCGGCCGGTTTTTCAGACGGTTTGTGGTTTTTCAAACCGGTAAAAAACTGGGCCCCAAAATTTTCACTGTCCCACGCTGGGTTTTCCGCCCAGCGCAAGGAGAATATTGTCAGTTTTCTTCTGTCCCTTTTTTTGGGCGGTGTTTTGAAAAACACAATGTGAAGGGGGGGGCTTTTTCCCAATCACGGGAAAATTTTTTCCCCCCCACGGCCATGTGCACGGCATTAAAACAGGACAAATACCAAATGGATAACCCGACCGTTATTAGGGCTCATCCCCCGGCAGAGGGGCAAAGGTTTTTGGTCCCCACAGACCCGTTTTGACCCTAATCATTCATTACCCGCATTAAAAAAAAGCTGTTTAAATAGACCTTTTTTAAAAGGTTCCGTCCAAAGACTCAATCAGCAGACGTAACCTCTTACAACTGGCAAGACCAAAGATTTCTAAGGATGCAGGGGCAAGAACATAACCTGCACAAGCGGAATGGGGTACAAAACCATAAGGAAAACGTTTTGGGGGAGAAGGAGACAACGTTGGGCAATGTAAAAAAAAAGAAGAAATACAAAAATGAAAAATTT
>JAODAL010032280.1:0-47164 GCA_025379985.1 Phyllomedusa bahiana
TAATTTTTGATTTACTAGCATCAAAATAATTGTCTTCCCTTTTTTTACATCCATTTTTCTCCCTCTCATACCCTCCCTCCTTGCTTTCTTTCTTCATCCCGACTCTGATTGCTTCTTTCTGGCTTCTCTTCTTTTCATTGCATTCCTTGATTGTCTTCCTCTCATATAAATTTTAGCGCCTACAGCACAAGCAGGGGTCACATCCTAATAAACCGATGCCACCCTTCACACACACAAGCTCTTTTACTGCTGTGTCTATATCTTGATTGTTATACGCTTATGGGATTTTGCAAGGGAAACAAATATAACCCAAAATTCACCCGCTAGCTTCTCCTGAACTGCTCAAAAAGAGGATTCTGGGAGATCTAGGGTTGCATAGTTCACAGCAATGTCTCTCTAAAGAGTTTGGGATATAATATGAAACTCAAAAGCTCAGCAGTTTTTGCTGGTAAAAGGGCATAGGTCACAGAGATTAGGGCAAGAACAGAAATATTGTAGGTAGTACTGCAGTTACATAGGGGAAATCGGAGAACGTAGGGGAAAGAATTGTATAGAGAAAAAAAAAGGAAAACTAGCAAGAACAGTTTTGGGAATAGAAAAGAGGAGAGGTATCATCTGCATGAGGCACAATGTCCAAAAATAGAAAAGGAGAAATCACAGTGCATCCTCAGAATGAAAGGAATATGTTCACTCTTGTGGGAGTAAGCTAATTCTATCCTATATTAAAGGAATGTGCCTAGAACAATTGTCGAGTTATTTTTATAACAATATATAATACGCACAACATTTTACTGTATAGCAGTTTGTCTATCTTGTGTCTTTTTATCTATTTTTTGTCTATCGTCTATCTATTTGTCTCCCTATCTATCTATCTATCTATCTATCTATCTAATTTCTTGCGTATCTATTATTCTATTTTCTCCATCGCTATCTATCGGGTATCATCTATCTATCTATCTATTATCTTCTATCTTCTTCTATCTATCTATCTAATGTCTGTCATCTTACTATTTTTCTTCTATCTACCTATCTATCCATATATGTGTATCTATATATCCATATCTACCTTTCTTTATTTGTTCTATCTATCTATCTATCTATCTATCTATCTATCTATCTCATATATATCTATGTTTCTATTTCTCTTCGATCTATCCATTTATGTGTATCTATATATTTATATGTGTATCTATCTATTATATTTATTATCTATTTTATCTACATCTATTTATTTATATGTGTATCTATCTATCTATCTATCTATCTATCTATCTACTTGTGTATCTATTATTCTATCTCTCCATCGCTATCTATCTATCTATCTATCCCTCTATCTATCTTACCATTTCTCTTCTATCTACCTATCTATCCATTTATATGTGTATCTATACATCCATATCTACCTATGTTTCTATTTCTTTTTGATCTATCCATCTATTTATATGTGTATCTATCTATCTATCTATCTATCTATCTATCTATCTATCTGTGTATCTATCTATCTATTTATATGTGTATCTATCTATTTATATGTGTTTCTATCTATCTCTCTCATATCTATCTATCTATCAATCAATATGTCTATCTATCTATCTATCTATCTATCTATCTATCTATCTCCTATCTATCTATTTCTATCTATTATCTAGAAAAAAAGGATAGAAGAGGCCCCAATAGTGAAGCAATTTTTAAATTTGATAGATTGTATAACCCGTAGGTTCTCACTAGAGTGGTTGTGCAGTGATTGAGGCACAACTCTCATAAGCGTTTTAATCTCTCCTTTAAAATCCTCGATAATGGCAGCCAGTCGCCCGGACCTCCCCGTCCAAAAGTGCGTGAGGAATAAATATATGGCTTAAAAAAAACAATAGAGACTTCGGCGCTCCGAGGAAGCAATATAAAAACATTATTAAAAAGTGTTTTAATGTTAAAATAAAGGATTTCTCCCACTAAAAAAAGCAATAAAACTACGACTTAACGCGTTTCTCGTGGTATACCCACGCTTCATCAGAAGTGCATCATGCGTGGGTATACCACGAGAAACGCGTTAAGTCTGTAGTTTTATTGCTTTTATAGTGGGAGAAATCCCTTTATTTTTAACAATAAAAATCTTTTTAAAATAGAGTGTTTTTATATCGCATTCCTCGGGAGCGCCGAAGTCTCTATTTTTAAAGCCATCTATCTATTATCTATCTATCTATCTTATCTTCCTATCTATTATCTAATTTATTTATATGTGTTCTATCTTTTCTATATTGTATCTATTTATCTCCTATCTATCTATCTATTTATATGTGTTCTATCTATCTATTTTTCCTATCTATCTTATATGTGTATCTATCTCATATCTAAACTATATTTTGTATTTCATCATCTATCCACTCCTATCTTTTAATCTATCTATTATCTATCGATCAATCCTATCTATCGATCAATCTATCTATTTACTATCTATCTATCTATCTATCTATTATCTATCTTTTCTATCTTAATCTATGTAAAAAAAACGAGTCCCAGCAAAGACCTACATCCGAAATTGGCAGGATTATAAGTGATGGTAGATAACGTTGCTAGCGATAGAAAAAGATTAGGAGAAATAAGTGTAAGAGGGGGACATTCTAGAGATTAAAGATTATATTGTGGGATTGTGGTTCTTTGTGTCCATCAAGTGGTCATAAACAGAATTACAGCTATTGGGAATCCGTCCCCTTTCCCACACCAGCAGCCCCACACTATGTGAAAGCAATGCAACCATTATTCTTTTGTTCTCTAAGAAAGCGACATATTTTAAATATCTAAATATGAAAGACACCTTCAGCTGAATGAATTGCAAGAGGCTGGGCTCGGGCCCTGTGTAGGTTTGGGTGTATTCTCCTCTGACCCGTTTTGTCTGAAAAATAATTCTGGTGTAGTTTTCCCCTCCTTGTGATTAATAGGACTCTCTAACTGACAAGTGGGTTTGGACAATTTTTGCATAAAAACAAAAAATGAAACATTATTCACTATCACATTCCACAGAATCATATATTGATCGAGAAAAAAAATGAATTCATGTTTCTTTGGGAGCCGTGGACAGCTTTTTAAAAGGGACTTTCTATACCCAAGTTGTATCCTCTCTGCAGAGTGATGTGGCGCTGACTTTTTACAGTGCCCTCCAGGTTGTATAGCTTCAGGTAAGCAATGAATAGACTAGTAGGATCTGTATGGCCTTGCATATTTTTATCCTCCTAGATCTCGTACACCACTGGTGCACAAACTTTTTATAGTCTGATGAGCACATTGTCAAGATGAATTGCAGACGAGACCACAATAACATTTTGATCTGAAAAATATTTAATCTTGTTGAACATCAAGTGCTCCGTTAAGTGAAATATATTTATGTATAGCTTTGACCTCAGAATGAGGCTAGAACATGATAAAGTACAATACTATAGTCCAAAAAATGCACTATATTTGTCTGCTACTTGATGCAGTGTTAATGTAGCATGATGGGTCACTGTTTCCTACAATATTAACGCGGTTTTCTCACCACAATGATGAGCTTTTAACATGTATGAAAAGATAAATGGAAAATCTTACCAAATACATTTCTCTTTTGATTTTGCTTTGGTCAGGAGATAAAGAAGATTATATCTACTCTTAGAATATACAAGTTTCTCTGGTTACCAACCATCTATACTGACCTCTCTCTTCTCTGTCTGTATGATTGAGCCAAGCTTCCCCCAGTCAGTCAATTCGACCATAATGAGTCACTCCCTGCAGAGTGTTATCTCTAGTAATAGAGTTTGTTTACCTAACTAAATGACAAGCTTTCATCTGTTAAAGCTCTTGTGTAGTCTTGTGCACCACATTTTATAAATCTCCTGTAGTCATGTCCAAGACCCGGCCAGAGCCTGACGAGGAAGTGTGGGTCTAAAGCTGGCTGTCGCAGTGTGAAACTGCATGGTGAAAAAATCCCTTTAAAAAGTACTGTACAAGCCAAACCTGAAGCTGATTCTCTTACCGATGCAAACACAGATTTGACTCTATAGCCTTAAACCATATAGCTACTATTTGAAGCTCATCTCTTTACCCCTCTGTAAACATAGAGGCTTTGTATGTTATATGTTGCAGGGAGTGACTCCTTATGGTCCAAAATTGACTGCTGGGGGCGTTGGATCAAAAGTAGATATTATATATATATATTAATATTTTTTATTATTATTAATATTATGTAATATTTATATTATATATATATATTTATATATATATATATATATAATATATTATATAAAGAAAAAGAGAGAAAAAAGGAGGGGGCACACAATGTGTTAAACGTATATAATATTATGCAGTTAAAACAACGTAAAGGCGTGCTCACCTTTGGAGGTTGTGCAATGTAAAAGGCACAACTCTCTTTAAAGCTTGCAGGGCTGTTGTGGCCGTCGCCCTTACCATGGCTGCCAGGATCACTTTTCCAAAAAAAACTCAAATGCTTGCCGCACTTGGAAGGTATAGAAAAAACAGCAGGTCCAGATATGGGAAAGCTTGGATCCGGCGCACTTCGTAAAGATATCAATCCCTCGCGGGTAGTAAAATAAACGTAGCCTTTATTATTAAAAACACAATGGATTCTTACCACCGTGTGATTAAAAATCTAAGACAAAGACAAAGTACTTGACGCGTTTCGCACGGAATACCCGCGCTGCCTCTGACGTATATCTTTGTATCCCCAATGTGCTGTTTATATAATCATAGTTTAACAGTCATGCATTGGTACAAACTAATTAACCAATCTCTAAAATCATCACTAAAAGTAGTAAGGTTTGAACACTGAAATTGTCCGTGATTGGATAGGCCCACATATCAATCATCCTGAGAAGTCCGAGTGTTCTGTAAAGAGAGTAGTGAATGGTCAATCGTAGTAAAGTCTGAATTCTCCATTAAGGACTTGAGTGGTGGAGCACCTTGTCAATCAAATGTGTCAGTCACTTAGTAAGTCCCTAATAGAGCATTCAGACTTTGCTATGACTGACCAGTTGCTACGACTGACACATTTGATTGACAAGGTGCTCCACCACATCATATATATATATTGTGTTAAGGAGTCCAGTAGGTGGTGCTTCCAGAGATTGACAGCAATCTCTGTATGCACACTTCTATAAGAAAGGCTGTCATTTACTAATAGCACCGACTACTGGACTCTAAACCAGAATAAGCAGTAATCTAAATGAATAAAATACAAGTTATATTGAATCTTCCACAATATGCTCTTACTCCTTTATAACATGCTGCCCACAGTTTAGATAGCAATGTAACAGGTTCCCTTTAATGACAGTGGGTATCCAGAGTACATGTGCATCATGCAGTAGGCTGGACAGCGCATACAATACAATTGCCCATTGTGCTGATTATGGACCACACAACGCCCCAAGTGGTAAGATATGTATGTGTGGTAATATGGAGAGAGTTCAACTTTGACCCTATGTCGCCTTCCAGCAGATTAAAAAAAAACAAGCCCACTGGATTTTAACATGCCAGGAGGCATCTGTCAGTGGTTTATCTTCTTTTCTCTTAGGTTCAGCCAATGTGAGCATGCTGATTTATGGGGGAGACAAGGGAGCTAAACTGGAAGGTGAGTGTAACAGGTTATAGTTCTCAGCTAGCAATTCTCCTTAAGAACCAGAAACTAAGGAGGATTCAGAAAGAAAAGACCTTATTAGCAATAACATATCTGTGTCATCTATGTGCGCAATAGAAATCAATTCATGCTGCTGTTGAACAGAAATAGCAAATGCTGTTACAGTACTTGTTACTGGTGACTAAAAGGTCTGACAATAGTCTTTTACTGCTACAAATTTGATACCATCCTACCCTCTGTTGTTGAAAGTAATACCTGTAAAGTCCATGGTAACTAAATAACCATTAATGTCTTATGTAATTCAGTAGGATAGGAACAATTTAATGCATCTTAAAAGTGGACAGTTGAGTCACATTATTATGACCACTTCCTGCTTTCGATGCTAGCAGCACATAGATCATGAAGGAAGTCACTTGTGGTGAACTGGCTTGGTGGGTATATAAAGTGTGTGACAGGTTGTGTCAGGGTGGATTTGATTTAAATCTAACTGATTTAAATCACGATTTAAATCACGATTTAAATCACTAGTCAGTAAGGCTTGATTTAAATCAGTGATTTAAATCAAAGTTTCTACCTAAACTAGTTCTTGCTATTTTAACATGCAAGTAGCTGAAGATTTTTAGAATCACTTTTTATATTACTTTTTTCTCCCCAGTTTAATGGGTTAATCATTCATATTTGGACACCACTGTTCTGTTGTACTTAGGAAGGAGAAAAAAAATCCTGACCTTAATAACAATTTAAATAGATTTATTCAACTGAAACAATAACAACATTACAGCTAAGTTTATTTGCTTAAACAAACATCCATGTTTGTTAACAAATTTGGCTAAACAAAAATATATATATATTTAAGAAATTTAGACTGTCAGCCCAGCGACACATGAAAAACTTAAATACTACTGTCCCTGCTGCCCTCTGTAGCTCACTTGTCGTCATCTTCATCATCTTTCTTTTTCTTTGTTCCTATTCATAATCTGGAAAAGAAAAACAAAGCTTTCCTGCTTTATTGGGCCCCAAACCCGATTTTCTCAATTTAGAATGAATGAGTCCAAAGGAAGAGATATTCTTTAAAACGCCTGCAGAAGAAGCTACTGCTGTTAAAAGTGAAATCATTACTTGAACAGTCCAAAAATCCAAGCCTTAAAGGTGACTTCACCAGTTTACTGGTGTGACCTTCCTTAAAATATCTTCAGCAAACATATATTTCTTGAATGGTTCCCCCTTAGTCTGAAGTTTATGATAGTTGGCATTAAAGATGGATGATTGCTGGATACCCATGTCATAGCTAACTCCTCTTCCTCAGCACTTAGGTTATGACACTGATATTGGATATTGAAAATATTTGCCAAAAAATGAGCTGGAGTCAGGCTTGTTCCCATTCGTTTGTTTACTGCTTGTAATTTAATTCTGTCCATGTGTAGTTCTTTTTTTAAGTGTTCACTCAGTTCCTTCCAATTTCAACAGCATCCGCAATAAAACAGCTTTTTTTTTTCTGTATTTTGTTTAAAGCTTGAGAGATGGGTTTCAGGAAGCTCAGCTATGTTCAACATTTTTTCTTAAGCCCAATGTTCAGGTTTTTGGGCCCCATGACAGTGCCATCTATTTTATCTCGATTTTCTTCACAAAGTGTCATAAAGAATAGGCCAGTTTTTTGATATACTGTCAAAACAGTCACCCACAGAGTTCCATCTAACATCTTGTGGGAGCGTTAGCTTGGTTCCCCCCATCCTTTTTCAGAGCTGCTGCAGCAAAAATGATTATTACGGAAGTATTTAGCAATTTCAACAAACATTAGCCTTTATTTCTGGAACACTTAAGTCTTTGGCTAAGAGGTCAGCAAATGAGCACTGCAACCATATGTTATTAGCAGCTTTGTTTTCCCCTCCCTGCTCTTCTAAATCTCTTCTCATCTTGGATACGTTTGCAGCATTGTCAGTGACCAAAACTGCGTACTAGACATTTGAATTTTTTGTTCACATGTCGTTACAGCTTTTACTGCCCCCATTTGTAAGTAGTCTTTCTGTGTGTGCATTTCCTGACGTATCAGTTGTTTGTGCAAGGAAGACTTTACCTTCTTCTGTTGTTATACAAGCACATACAATAGGATCATTGTGGGGCTTTTCTCCACCATTTAATACTTAGGTTAACAATTTTTCCCTCCAGAGCTGTTGCACATTGCTCCATTTCTCTGTCATACACTTGATCCAGCAGTTTCCCTGACATCAGCTCTGCTGGGTGGACTGTATCCTGGTCCCCAGTGGGCTGAACCATATTAATGAAATGTGGATTCTCAGTCAGACGGAAAGAAGAGTTCGTTGCATAAATAAATGGGCAATTTTTTTTATCAATCAACTCTTTTTCTAATCTGCTTTGTTCTTATCACAAAACCTATCTATGGTTGGTTCCAGGAGGTAAAGGTTTTTTCTTCCTTTTGGGTGATGGTGATATGTGGCTGTGGGTGTCTGATGATGATGCTGCTGCTAATGAAGCACTATCCTGGTGGATAACTCTGAAACTGTAGAACAGGATGATGGTGATCTTGGAGGTGGATAGTTTCCAGAATCATGAATTCCCCTAAACAAAAAAAATCAATGCTGTTATTTTATTGTTTATATATAATTTCTGCTTATTGTACACAAACACATCACTGCCCCTGCCCAAAAGGAATATTTGTTTTTTCTCATCATAACTGTACCAAATGACAGTAACATGCAGTAATAATAAGAAATATAATTTCTCACACATGACAGTTTCAGTCTTAGAAATAGGATTCAATAAAAATGTTTACCAACCTGAAGATCTGCCTGTTCAGAAGTGTTTCTTTGGTCTTCTTCATCACCGACTTCTCATGATGTTGCCTCATTCGCGCCACCAGGCTTGCATCTCTTGCAAATTTTTCACGCTTTCCTGCCTTACCCATAGGCGAAGGGGCTTCATTTAAAATATTCCCAAACTGGGTCTCTTTTACGGCCTGCTGCCATTATAAGGAAAGAATGTAATAAACCTCGATCGTACACACAAACAGATCCGTCTTGTCTGTCTGTGGCTATGCTGCAGTATTGTGCTCAAAGTTTCACTTTCATTTTCTTGTCTGCTTGCCCTTCCTCCTCCTCACACTTAGATTCACATTCTTCTTGTGTTGGGCAGACCTATTCCACTCCAAACAATCAGAAACATATTGTCTAACCCTTTTTGGACTTGGCACTGAAGGGGTTTATTCTGTATTCATAGGTTTGTAGAGCAAGTGGATTAAGGTCTTTTTCTCAAACTTGTTCATGTTGTAACATTTTTGCTGTGAAGAAGAGGCTGGGACCTCTGCGGAGTCAAATTCAGTTTTGAGAACTGCGTAAGTAAAGCGAGGGCTGTCTGTGATAATATGGAGAGGGAAACTGCCCACTAATCCTACAAAACCTCTGGAAGAGCATGAAAATTGTGAAAAGTTACACATATACAGCCTTTATTCTACTGAGTTAAACAACTCAGCTTTATCTCATGATGGAAGAACCTTTGGATGGTAAAATATTTTCCTCAAAAAGCAGTTTATTGAAAAAAATCAGATTTAAAAAAAAAAAAATCAGATTTAAATAAAAAAAAATCTGATTTTTTTTAAAAACAAAACATTGATTTTTATCCACCCTGGGTTGTTTGGACTCATGTCCCTTGATGCTGTTATGAGTAAAAGGGGCAATTTTTCAGAATTAAAAAGAGATGATTATTGGCTTTAAGGCCAAGGTTGGCAGTATTTCTGAAACTGCACTGTTTGTCACTGTTCCTGTGCTGCTGTAGTGAAGGTGTATTGTGAGTATACGAATGGCACCATTCTGAATAAGGAAAGTGGAAACAGAGGAGCACCACATACCATTAATGTGAGAGGTGTACGTCGGTTGTGAAATGCACAATGATGGACTGACCCACTACCAGATGTGTGTCTAAAGCAACAGTTCAGTGAACCCTACTACGTATTGGGCTCTAAAGCAGACGAGTGATTGACTCCGTTCCCCACTGAGACGGGGAGGTGACCGAGAAGCCCTTTTGAAGATGAAAGAAAGTAGATGGATCTTTGAGCTACAAACATTACAACCCCTAGAACTTAATTTAGAATTTAGGATTTAATTATTCATTCGTTATTTAGTATGAATCTTTTGGCATTGTTTTTAATATTTTTTTCTTTCTATTTCAGATGTTATCCTCGACTCACTCTTTGGCGTACATTTTTTATATAAAGGTCTTCTTTTTTAAATTTATAAAGATAAAGATTTTTTAGAATATTATGATTGTACTTCTACACGTGTTGGACATTGAACTGCATGATAAAGATTTAATTAATTATTGATGTTCTTTGTACTGCCTTATTTAAAGTTAGATAATTACTGATAGAGCAAAGATGGTTATTCCATATCATAGGGTATATTGTATATCGTGATGGGGGTATAGCATATTATATGAATGGGGATTTTCCCTGTCTTTTTTATGCTTGTACTAACATAGTTTATATTGTTGCCCCATATTTGAGATATTTTTTGAATAACAGTTGTTACTTGTTTAGTTCTGTTTATTATTTACAATATGAGATACAAAGAAATCAACCCTCCCAGGTTTAGATATAGGACCGGGAATCCTTACAATGACCTACGTCAGTATTTTCCTTATGAATCCAAGCACAAAACAACATGTAGAAAATACTTGACCTAAAATATAACTTTTAATACATCACTTAAAATAGGCAATAAAAACCCTATACTTATCCCTATCAACCTACACTAAACCCTACCTATCCACAAAAAAAGGGGAAACCGTCCCAATAAGGACGACCCCAGCAGGAACCTAACCTAACTATCAAATCCCCTAGTACACCCTATCCTTAGCTACGACCACCACCTAATGTGTATATACAGACCTTAGCAAAATATCACCTATAAATGATACTCATTCATCACCTATACAGCAATCCTCTAATATAGGTAACACTCTTAGTTCTTACATCCCAAACATATACGCAAACCAATGCGTTTCTTCCCCAGATACTGGGAATCAACAGGGTTCCAAAACTATGGGGCTCAAAGTAATACCAAACTCCATACACAGATAGTCATGTCATTAAAAAAAATTCGCAATCAGGAAAGTATATACCAAGACCAAATGTATGGTATCACCGATAAATTACATCCATACGTTACCACACAGAACATAGTATTGGTCTCCCGAAATGAGGGCTGGTTCTGTATCAATCTCCCTCACATGATATTAGGTTCCTTAGATGGAAAGGTAGCTAAGGATAGGGTGTACTAGGTGATTTGATAGTTAGGTTAGGTTCCTGCTGGGCTCGTCCTTATTGGGACGGTTTCTCCTTTTTTTGTGGATAGGTAGGGTTTAGTGTAGGTTGACAGGGATAAGTATAGGGTTTTTATAGGCTATTTTAAGTGATGTATTAAAAGTTATATTTTAGGTCAAGTATTTTCTACAATATGAGATACATCATAAGTTGCGCTTCGGTGTCCTTCACGTGTAGTAGTGCACTTTTCCTTAAGCAGCTGCGGGCATTCCACTAGATGTGCGCGATTTGGTTTAGACCTGCGCACTGAGTGTCGGTGAGGCCGCTCCTGCCACGTCTGTGACGGCGCCCAGTTTCCGGACATGCGCCGTGCAAGCATAAGGATGATGCGACTGAGAATCTGATTATGCCGGCGCCCGATTTCTGGTCATGTGCCGTACAGTCTTGAAGACGCCGTAGCCATGCATCACTTATTGATGAGTTGTTCCTGACCGGAGTGAGTCGAGTGATTCTGGTAATACTATTGGTTTTAAAGTTATGTGATCCTGCAACCATTGCTGGAACACCACCCATTGGTGGTAACAATGTTCTGATCTGGGGATTGTTTTTGTTGCCTTATCTGGGCCTACTGTTTAATGTGGAAGGCACTCTCAACTGATATGGGTATGATTCTATCCTTGCAGATCCCATACACACATACATGCTGATTGTCTTCCCTGGAACAGATAGGATGTTCCAGCAGGAAATAGCGACATGTCAGACATTGGTTGGAAGAGAATGACCAAGATTTCCAAACACTACCCTGAACCCCTAATTCCATAGCCTTGAACCCAATTGAGCGCCTGTGGTAACATGGTCATGTTTGCTCTATGGATTCTCCCCCACATACCCTTCAGCAGTTGTGGGATGCATTCCAGTCAGCATGGAGCCAGATATATGAGAATCTATCAGGACTTTTCTTAGTCACCCCCAGCCCATCTAGCTGCTTGTCAATCCTGCACACTGCAGTTACTCCTGATATTCTTAAAAGAGTCAGCAGTACTCTACAAATGCTTAGGGACAAGGTGACCTCAGTTCAGATGGGGGCCTACAGTATAGCATTCTGACCTTGCGTGGTACTTTGAAGGTTTTGGTTAAAAACAGTCTATGTGGATGAAGACGTCCACTTTGAAAGAGTTAATATATTCATTGTTTGACTATCTCTTGGCATTTGTAGAGCGCTACTGATAAGTTTTTGTGCTTGCATTGTTTACCGCCATGTCAACGTCCACCTACACCTTTTTCTTTAAGATTATTTCGGATGTGCTCATCATTTTTTGTTTTTGGTTACTCTGGATATTAGCAGGTGGTCATAATAATTTGACTCAACATTGCATTGTAAATGACAACAGAAGTAAACTATCTATCTATCTATCTCATATCTATCTATCTATCTATCTATATATATATCTATCTATCTATCAAGCTAGCTATCTCATATTTATCTGTCGATCTATCTATCTATCTCATATCTATCTCTCTCTCTCATTGCATTGTAAATGACAACAGAAGTAAATGATCTGTCTGTCTATCTATCTATCTATCTATCTATGTGTCTGTCTGTCTGTCTATTTATTTATCCTCTTCATGTATCAACCGATCACTCTGTCTATCTATCCATCTATCTATATCTCTGTCTGTCCATCTATCCATACATTTATCTGTCTATCAGCATTTGAAGAATGAATAACATTCATATGGTAGAGACGACAACAACTTCATAATGTACAGTTTCCTTGAATAGGATACATGTAAAGGATGATGTATTTACACACGACTTATCCAAGGACAGAGAATACCTTTGGTGATGGTCATTAGAATTCTTAGTACAGATTATATGGATGTTGTGGTTAATCAAAGCATTAATACAAACTAGATGTTGAATGAACTTTGTATATAGTACTCCTGTCTTTCTGCTTTTTACCATTACACCTTGATCCTTTCATTAGAAATCCCCGCCTGCCTTCCAGAGGCTAATTGAAAATACTATGAGCAGAGTGCTTTCCACTCTTTAATGCACTGTTAACACATCTCGTGCTTAAAGCATTTTGATATAAAAGGTAAGATTCTTTAAATTATACATCAGTCTAATCAGTAGTTCAGTTTACTTTGTTCCAGTAAAAAGGTTATATCGAAAAGTACCCCTTTTCAGAATTTTCAGTTTTATATACATTGTATAAAACTTAATCACTTTATAATTAAAAAAAAAAAAATCTGCAACTAAAATACTTCTAATTTCTTACTACTGACCTAATGTTAGACAGGATACAACTAAACCAGTCAAGCAGCGCTGGATGCTATCACTAAAGTCAATGGGAAGCTGAAAATAGTGTTGAATCTGTGTCAAATTATTTAGACCTGATTGGACATTGATCGGTCAATGATTTGGTTAAATCCATTTGCGATCGGTGTACAATTTGCAGTCAATATCCACATACAATCTCATGGTAAGTAAAAACGTTTTAAAAATCGATGTTAAATCCACCTATACATTTTTTAATTTGCATCTAAAATCCACCCTGAAATGCATGAATTTTAGACACGGATTTCATGTGGATTTTTAGCTACAGTCGTGACCATGCCCATAATTTGCATCAAAATAGCAACTTGTGCCATTACTAAATGTTGTGCATTTTATGGCTCCCCTTTACGACTCTTATTTTATACACCTTTCAAACTTGTCTAGCAAAGTGTAAAAGGTGTCTAAATACCTAATGGCAATTAATTAAGTGATCAAGGTCAGTACTGTGGCATAGAAAAGTCACAAATTTTTGCATAAGACTCATCTGCTTAAAAATGTGCCCCTTTTGAGCTTTTTAATGCCAAGCTCGCCAATTTCCATAAAAATAAGAGGAACATATTGAGTGAGGCGTGGCCTCACAGTTCAACATGTTTACTATAATATATGTAACTATATAAGTAACTATATTTCTAAAGGTGCTATTGACATACCGATAACAACCCACCCAGTCCACATAGGCAAAGAAATCAAAAACTAGATGTCCATAAAATAAGTTACGTGTAATAATAAGAAATGACAGAGGGAAAAAGTATTGAACACATAATGAAAGAGCAGTTCAAAAAGCCATGGAAAATCACGACACCAGCTGAAATCTATCAGTAATTAAAAAGTAATCCTGCCACTTAGTGTAAAATAATATCAGCTGGTTCTAATGGCCAATGGCCTAATAGGTGTATTATGATCGAGTTGACACACAAGGAACATTCAGATGGAAAAAGCAGTAGTGTTTCAAGCCCTTCGCAATTTATTGTTGAAAAACTTATTGACCCATTGGTTACAGAAAAAATTTTTAAAACTAAAGGTTCCTGGCACTGTTTGGCCATAATTGGAATGGAAAAAAACATCGTTTACCAAAAATGGTCATGACCGGGTGCCCCCTGTAATGTTTAGACAGAGGGTAAAAGGTTATCAAAACATTTGTTAAAAAGCAAAGAAACCACGTGGAAGCTACAAAAAAGACCTGGATCAGCAGGTCAATTGTTTGGAAGAAAACAGAAAGTAATCCCACTCCCCCCCCATGGTTTTGGAGCTGTCACCACTCAAGACTCCTTATGAAAAAAAACATGTAAAAAAGTGTTTAAAGTTTTCTCAAAACATTTAGACAAGCCTGTGAAATACTGGGAGAATATAGTCTGGTCAGATGAGACCAATTTAAACTTTTGGGGTTGCCAAAAAATATACACCAGGGTTTAGGGTAAAAAAGATCTGCATATCACCCAAAAGGCTAGTTCACCGGCTTAACTGGGGGACGTAATTACCCCCCCCCCCGCAATTACGCCGTGTGGCGGGGCGGAGCGGGGGAGGGAGCGGGGGGGGCACCTCGCGGCCCCATGCTTCATTACCAGCGGCGCGTATACGCCGGGGTAATTCCATGAAATTATCTCCCCCCCGGCGTATTCACCGGCGGGGGAAGGAGGCGTAATTCCATATTCCTATGAGAACTGTGGATTACCGTAATGACTGGGCCGTTTTCAGCCCGTAGTTTGCGCACTCCGGCGCGTAATTACGGACCGAAATACGGCCCATTTAAAGCCGTGTGAACATGGCCAAAAACACCATAACAACAGTGATGTTTGGAGGAAGGAACATCATGGCGTGGAGCTGTTTTTCAGTATATGACATGAAAAATTTTTTATAAAATTTGGAGGGGAAAAATGGAAAAATGTCCAAGGGATTCTTTGAAAAAAAATCTGCTGCCATCTACCAGGATGATGAAGCTGAAACGATGGTGGACATTTCAGTAAGATAATGATACCAAACACACAGCCAAGAAAATTCTTAATTGGTTTCAGAGAGAGAAAATAAAGCTGCTAGAATGGCCCAGTCAATCACTTGACCTAAATTAAATAGAATATCTATGGTAGAAACTAAAGCTCAGGTTCTAAAAGGGACCCCAAGAAGCTTCAAGATTTGCGAGTATGTGTGAAAAAATGGCCAAAATCCGACCTAATCAATGCATGTGACTAGTCTCTCCATACAGGAGGCGTCTTGAAGCTGTCATTTCCCAACAAAGGCTTCTGTATGAAGTATTAAATACATTCAATACAATAATGTGTCCAAAATTTTTCCCCGTGTTATTTTTCATTATTACACAAATTTTGTACATCTATGGGTTTGATTCCCTTTTCCGTGTGGATTGGATGGGTTGAAATGAATTGGTGTGAATTTCATATCAATAGCATCTTTAGAAATATATTTACTGAGAAAATTGGTGACATGTTCAATACTTATTTAACCTGATGTATGTAATTTTTACTATTTAAATTATGTGTAAAGGATTTATGCCCTTTTCTACAAAATTTGGGCCTGGATTGTAATATTTTTTGTAAAGTTCCCCCTTTTTGTTGTTTTTTTTTTTTTTTTGAATAGGAACACCCATGCAGACCTAACATTTTTTTTTTAAACAAACCTTGAAGATAAAATTTTCACTATGCAAAAACTCATTTGTTGTGAGTTGCTAGAATAAATCAGCGAATGTAAAACATGAAATCAAAGTATTTTACGTTTCATTATTGCTTAATTGCAGTTGTAATAACCTCTTGTGGACAGGGGCCCCGTCTTTAATCGGGGCACTTCACTTTATGTGAAAAAACTTCTTATTACCATTATATCACCCAAGTGATTCTGATTTTCTCATTTATGTTAATAATATATACAGTTGAAACAAGAAGTTTGAAAAACACTATAAAAAAAGACACTTGCGGGTTTTTTTTTCTGTCTGCTGAAAACAGAGTAAACCTTAAACCCCCTTTGGTCAATTAGGATTACCAAATTATTTTTATTTGCCAAATCCCGAATAATGAGAATTTTTAAGGCATTTTTTTACTTTCTCAAGTCAAAATTTTTACAAAAGTTTACTATCCTTTTAAAGCAATTTGGGTCACCCATATGTGATGTCATTTTTTAGAACTTCTGATTTATTTAAAACATCGATTTTTTGAAACAAAAACCGTAAATGTTTTTTAAAAAGCACCCCAAAAACAAAGCTTCTGTTGTAACATATGGGAAAGTTTAAAAGAAATCAGCCAAGATATGGAAAGAGAATTGGGACTTGCAAAGTTTGGATCACCCTTTGGGGGAATTTCCAGATACAAAGGGGGCCTCATTCATCTTACAAAAAATTTATACGCAAGTAAAAAAAGGGGGAATATCCAGCAACATACCGCTCAAAAGGAGACAATTTGTGTCTCAGAGATTACGTGAAGGCCCCCCATGTACATATAAACCCCAAGAACAAAAGCAAAAGACTTGTGAAAGCTGGCGAAAAACTGAAAGTTGTGTTACTATCCACATAAAAATGATACTGTATCAACTTGGGCTAAAAGGGTCACTCTCCGGGGAAAAAGTTTTACCCCAAAAAAAAAATTTTAAAAGCCGGGTTAATGTTTGCAAAGCCTTAGGAACAAAGCCCTACATTTCTGGGACATGCCCGTGGTCTACGAAACTAAAATTGATTTTTTTGTCCATAATGACCTTGTTACACTTGGGGGAAAATGGGAGAAACTTAGAACCCCAAGAACCCCTCCAACTGTGAAATACAGGGGTGGCAGCATCATGTTGGGGGGTTTTTTTAGTGCGAAGGCTGGTACACTTTACAAAATAGATGGCATCAGAGGAAAGAAGATTATGTGCCAATACTGAAGAAACATTCAAGACAAAGCCAGGTTAAACTTGGGTGGAAATAAGTCTTCCCAAGGGACAATGACCCAAACATACTGTAAACGGGTTACAAATTTGCAAAGGATAACAAGAAAATGTTTTGATGGGGCCCATCACAAACCCCTGTTTTCCAATCCTATTAAAAATTTAGGGGCAAGCTGAAAGGAGGGGGCGAGCAAGGGATACAAACAGGCTCGTTACACCCGTTCGTAGGGGGAATTGGGGGTAAAAACCCACCAAAAAAATTTTTTGTGGGAAAGGGGATCTAAAACGTTTTTAACCCAAATGACATTTTAAGGCAAGGGTACCCAAAAAATAATGCAAACTTTTGACTTTGCAAAAAATAAGAAAATGCCCTTAAAAAAAAAATCCATTTTTGGTATTTGGCAAATATAAATAATTCGGTAATCCTAATTGCCTAAAAAAAGGTAAGGTTTTTTCTGTTTATGTCAGATAGTGAGAAAAACATGCATATGTGTCTTTTTATATAGAGTTTGTAAACTTCTGGTTTCAACTGTGTATATATAAATATATATCTGATCTCAATCAGTGGCAAACAGCACCTCAAGGTGGATCGTGTATTTATTCAGAAAACCTTGGCAGGGCCTGGGATCCCATAGAAGCGAGGAGGCAGCGGCAGGTGCAGGGAGGAACTGCTTGACATTGCAGGAACCAGAACAGGAACCGGCACGGCGACAGGTGTGGGAGCCTGGACAATAGGTGCTTCTGTAGTGTACATAGGATTCACTAGGAAGCGCACAACAGGGGAGCAGGCACCAACAACTGGGCACAAACGGCAGTAATAGGAATTCCTAAAAAGCCCCTCCTTAAACAGGATAGGTGGAGAGAAAATTACCTGTAGTGTGCTGGCCCTTTAAATCCAGGAGACCAGCTCGTGTGCGCCCCTAGTGGCCGGCAGTTAAAGTGTGTCCAGAAGCAGGAGGAGACACAGCAGCGCCGATCGAGGAGGAAGCCGGGCAGGGCCAGGTGAGTATAAGCGCAGCGGAACGAGCGTCGGGAGCAGGCATGCCAGAGGCCCGGACCGCTGCAGGAGCCATGCAAGGCTGGGGCATGCCAGGGTATGTTCACACGACTTATTTTGCCACATACTTTGGCGCACATGCTCATAGAGAGCTATGGATAATGCATCATCTCTCCGCGCATACAATACGGTCGTATTGTACACACACGGTGGGGGGGGGAATGACATGTCAATACATGTCAATGGGGCCGGCTGGGTGCTGGCTCCCCACATGCTTTGGAATTACGCACCGCAATAAGCCATGTGAACATACCCTTACACCCACCTTTCTTTTTAGGTAATGGAAATTGAATAGGACTCAAGGGTTTTTAGTTATGAGGCCCTGCTTCCCTGTTTGAATGTTCTTGTTCGTACAGGTGGCACAACTCATAACACAAATGAATTCCAGAGTTTTCCTGAAGCTAGTGACACTAGGAAGACTAGAAGAATAGAGCAAGGACTGTAGATTTTCATAGATTTCAGGCTCCGCTTTAAAGAAACCAGACTGCTTTCTGTTATTGAATGGACAGCAACATCAGGCATACTGATAACTGCCTTACCAGTAATTTAGCAAACATGAATTTTGTAAGTAATGACATCTAACATTAGATTACAACTATGAGTTTAAAATGCCTTTAGTTGCTTCATCACTTTATTGGTAAGGATGTTATAATCTGCAATTACGTACAATCAGCCCATTGTACAGTGTAATTGTAGAAGAACCTGGTGTGTTGGGAAATGTTTGGTTTTAATCAACATGCAAATACCATTGGGTAATCCAACATTGATTGATGTCTGAATTGATATGCTTGTAAGAGAGTTAACCGTATACTCTCTCTTGCAGGAATTGTATCCTTTGGTAATAGTTGCCCGTCACTTTAAATGAAATTCTGCATTTGAGACATTGCTCAGTAATACTTTAGTTTCTTTTGATTTTGCACTTATATATATATGTGAATATATGTAATGTATGTACTGCATATAGTTTAACTGTTTATTTGAAGAACTACAGGAGGATGTATGTCAAAATACTCATTGGATTCTGAATCCTAAAATCGCATTGTCCAACGACTATTTTGACATGGTTTTCAATGTAGATTTTAGGTAGTTTTTTTCCACTGGATTTACAATCAGGAAACAAATCCCATTCATCTCTATGGGGTTTTGGAAGCAGATCCGAAATGAAAGTGTTTGTGATACTTTTTTTTTTTATACCTAAAATACGATAAAAAGAATGAACATGGACCATTTTTTTTTTTTTTTTAAACGGCAATTTTGAAATCCAGCCTCTTGAAAATCCAAGTCATGTGAACTATAACTCGGATTTTCAGTTGAAGTCTATGGGGATTACATTTTTTAAAACCCAAATCTGCTAAAATTGCCATTGTCTTACCATTATCACTGTACGTTGTCTATTAATATGTAACCCCCTCGAATGTACAGCGCCCTGGAATCAATGGCGCTTTAAAATAAATAATAATAATAATAATAATAAAACTCCGACTGTAAATGCTTGTTGTGTAGAGGGACCCTTAAATTGGTGTGTCTGGCAAAAGAAAAGAGAGTCTTCCGGGCTAACATCCACAAAAGGAGTTGCAAATACTGGAATGGGCCCTGCAAAAGCCTGATGTTGTTGCAGGAGTGCCTGTAGTACCAATATGCTGTTCCACCATGATTAGTTGGGAGAGCCTTGGAGAGTTATTTAGAGGTTAAAGTTTGGCACCCATCAGGGAGTGTATGGAAAGCCCTTAAGTAGTGATTATAAAAATGCTGTTGTCCTGTTGTCAGGACACAACCTTTTGTTTCTGCAGAAGTAGAGAAGGAGCTGGAGACTCAAGGTCCAGGAGGACTGGATGCCGGGATTCATGATACAAGGTCATTCAAAGGAATGTAAAAGGGTGGTCTGTGTTGTGAGGAGCCTGTCTCTGGCTCTAGTAGTGGTTTTGTTGCGTCGCCAAACAGGGGGTTGTTATCTCGGTGCTGAGGAGGATAGGTTAGTTAAATGACCTGGTACTGGAGCTAGGAAGATCTGGCCATGACAGAGGGTGGGAATGTTTTTTGTGGGCCACCACTGAAGAGGTACAGGCTGGGTGTATTGTCAGGGAGCAAAGGAATCACCTGAGCATTGTAAGCTCTTGATGACTATGCTGGGGTTGTGTAGAAAAAGTCAGCCCAGCATAGGTAACCTGTAAAGGAGAGCACTGGTGAAATAATTAAATCTAATTGGTGATAAAAATATATATCCTGGTGTATAGTACTGAGGCAAACATGTAAAATGAACCTATTATTAAACTATATACAAAACAAAAAAGAAAAGTTTGGTCAGCTCACCTGGTATGCTTGTATGAGTAGCCAACGCCCGGATTGAATGACTGAAAGCTCCCAGTCCAAGGAAATCCAAAAGGAAAAAAAGGCAAATAAAGAAATCCAGCGACACGGCACTCATGTATGAAGTAGAACCAATGAGGGTCCAGCGTTTATTAAAGGTTAAAATATTATGACAGGTATCAAATATATCGCATCCAGCCGACGCGTTTCAGAGCCGAAGCTCCTTAGTCATGGCATCAAGTTGCAATGAAATTCATTACTTAAATATAGCCCGACCCTCCATCACATGATACTACGGCACATCACGTGATTGGGCCGGCAAAGTAAATACAAACATTAAGAATGTTACTGATAATTAAAAAACAAAATGCAGATGTATTTGATGAAAAAAGCTAATATTGCGTTATAAGATCATATCGTTTGTTTAAACCAAGCGGATGTCTAGTACCAAGTTTTTTTAAGACATCTGCATTTTGTTTTTAATTATCAGTAACATTCTTAATGTTTGTATTTACTTTGCCGGCCCAATCACGTGATGTGACGTAGTATCATGTGATGGAGGGTCGGGCTATATTTAAGTAATGAATTTCATTGCAACTTGATGCCATGACTAAGGAGCTTCGGCTCTGAAACGCTTCGGCTGGATGCGATATATTTGATACCTGTCATAATATTTTAACCTTTAATAAACGCTGGAACCTCATTTTTTCTACTTCATACATGAGTGCCGTGTCGCTGGATTTCTTTATTTGCCTTTTTTTCCTTTTGGATTTCCTTGGACTGGGAGCTTTCAGTCATTCAATCCGGGCGTTGGCTACTCATACAAGCATACCAGGTGAGCTGACCAAACTTTTCTTTTTTGTTTTGTATATAGTTTAATAATAGGTTCATTTTACATGTTTGCCTCAGTACTACTCAGTGTCGCTGGATTTCTTTATTTGCCTTTTTTTCCTTTATTATTAAACTATGGGGCATTTTGTTATTAGCCAAAATGGTAGAAATTTTTTTCTAACCAGTGGCCCCCAATAAAGACTATTGCCCAATCTGAACCAGCACTAGTAGGAAGTCCCATTTTGATGTTGCTATATCTTCTTAAAGGATTTGTCTCACCGTGCTATTTCACAGCGCTACAGTCAGCTTCAGGCTCACATTCCCTGGTTAAGCTGTGGGGGGGGGGGGGTCTACAGCAGTAATTGGCATATCAGCTGCTGTTGTAGCTAATCTGGTTAGAGGGACTCTAGTGCTAGAGGTTTATAAATAGCAGTGCACAAGGCTACAGAGCTCTAAGAGGTTAAAGTTTAAAAAAAACAGCATGTAAAAAGAAGGCATCCAGTGGGTTTCCAAAGTTAAAAAGCGATCGTTATTTCTCCATAACACCAAAAGCAAGCAACGTTTCAACCACAACACTGGTCTTTGTCAAGCATGTTGTGGTTGAAAGGGTGCTTGCCTTTGGTGTTATGGAGGAATAAAGAACGCTTTTTAACTTTGGAAACCCTCTGGATGCTGTCTTCTTACATGTTGTTGTTGGATACCTTTTTCCCCAGGGATTCGGGGGTTAAAGG
Source organism: Phyllomedusa bahiana (assembly GCA_025379985.1). Taxonomy (NCBI): domain Eukaryota; kingdom Metazoa; phylum Chordata; class Amphibia; order Anura; family Hylidae; genus Phyllomedusa; species Phyllomedusa bahiana. The sequence continues at coordinate 22,027 of JAODAL010032280.1, forward strand.
CATTGTATTCTCTTGCTAATTAATAGGTAGTGTTGCTGAAAATCACGTGTTGTTAAGGGTTAAAGTTTGTCAGTAAGCAATGAGAACAAGTCCACAAGAGCAGAGAGAGGTGGTCAGTAACCTAGGGAAGCTTGTGTACACAAGCAGATGAGATCTCCTCTAATTCTAAAAGAAAGCAAGATCAGAACAGCAATGTGTGTGGTCATTATCTTTATTTACCTTTGCTTACATGTTTAAAGCTAATCAATAAAACCAGGATACCTCCTTAACGTGAGCCCCAATCTTACTGACGCATCGAACAGTATTATAGGTTTTATACCTAATTTTTTTAGATATATATTGTTCAGTAAAAAGCATTGAATGATGCTGGATAGCATTTGAAGATCACATATGGGCACAATCCTGAACTCGTGCAGTAAATTCATCATTGAATTCCTAATGATCTGTAGTTATAGGTAGGAGGTGTTTTTAAGCCGTTTCTATCACTGTCAGCCATGTGAATTTCTGTGAAAAAAAAAGTTGTTATGAATGTAGTTTACTGGTAACAACTTGCAGGTGGAATTTATTGATGAAATGAAGGAAAAAAAATCCCTTATCTGTATGTTCATTTGAATGCATGTCATCTGTGCTATACATGATGTTATTTATCCTTGTCAAAGTAAAGCACATGTATATAGGCAGAATAATTCCTTCCGCTGTGAGAGGATTGAAGAGCACAAATGATTATTTCCACTGAAGAGAATAACAGTGTATTGTTGCTGTGGAGAGCATTATGTGCTAGTACAATCTCATGAGAATTGTGGAGGATGGGACAGAATAAGACAAACAAAAATAAAATAAAGCTGGTCCATCTACTCTGCCTTTATATTATTTCCTTTTATTTATATCTTAGGATAGATATGTTTGTTCCAGGCATGTTTAAAGGGGTTCTCCAATTCCCCCAAAATACTTAGCTCCAAATAGCATAAAAATAACAAAAAATATTTCACTTTGTGTTAAAACTCCAGTAATTGATCTGTTCTTTAATTCCTGAAGACCTCTGCAGCCAATCACTGACATCAGCAGTCATGTGCTGGAACAGGACATGACCAATTAGGAGTCTAATTGGCTGCAGAAGTCATGTACCTTCCAGAAGTAAATATATTGTACATCAGACCAACCTCTCCAGCTTCAGCACCAGATCAATGATCAGAACAACATGTTTTTTGTTTTCTTACACAATTTGAAATAGCAGAAACCTTAAGCATTTATCTCCAGAGAACCAATAATATAAAACTTGACATTTATTTCCAAAATTATAAGGTAGTCATATAGTCCAAAAATCAAGATCAATGTGTTTTGGAGGAAGTTGCTATCAATTGCCATGAGTATGAAGTCTTCCACCAAAATGTGTTGGCATGGACAATTAATTTATAAACTATGGGGGACATGTATGAAACTGGCTGTACCAGTTCTCTGCCGTGATTTGAACCAAAAAAAAAAAAAAAAAAAAATACAGTGAGCCATGTCTGGCATATTTACAAAAGATCTTTGCGTCAAAAATGGGCGCACATCCGTCATCCTCGACAGTTTTGTCTGCCCCAATTCTTAGGGGGCATGTCGCACCACATTCATAATATTAGATACATTTTTGAATGTGGCGAGGCTAAGATAAGATTGTCTCAGACACTTTTTTGGCACACATTATGGCGCATGTTTTTGTCTCACAGCAGAACACCTTTATAAAGTGCTGTGAGACAAGTTCATATCTACTGATGAATGTTACACTAACCTGCTGAAAAGTATAACTGTCTAGTCTGTGCCAGTTTTCATATATGTCGCCCTACTTGACTACCTTTTTATATTGTAAATAATGTCGAGTTTTATATTATTGGTTCTTTGGAGTTGACTTCTGGAAGTTTCTTCTATTTTTAATCTTTTAGTGTGAGACTTAAAACGGTTGTTTCACCATGGTGTTCTACTGAGCCACAGCCAGCTTGCGGCTCACACTTTCTGGTTGGACTATGGGTTGCTCAGCTGTTTTAAGTTGATCCTGTTAGAGGGACATTAGTGCTGAAGGTTTGTAAACAGCAGTGCAATAGGCTACATATCACGGTCCATGCTGTGGTCCTCGTTCTGACCATGTTCCTGCTTCTGTCCTGTCCTTACGAAGCGGTGTTCCTGTCACAGATCCGGTTCTTGTTATGGTGCCAGTGTCACCGTGAACTCTAATGTCATTGCTGCTTACCCATTTGCTGCTCTTCCATCTTGTGGCTGCTGCTCTATTTCCTTGTTGCTCTATAGAGGGAGGCGGTCACATCATGCTCTCATTTATTCCCACAATGTGCAGTGGGGTTGGGATTCCTCTGCCAATCCCCTTCCACTTGTGTGGTTATAAGCCTGCTTCTCCACACTCCCTGCCTGATTCTTGTTGTTTTGTCTTATGTTGTGTTAGTGTTATGCTTGTTAGTGGTGTGTGGTGTTGTGGTGCTTGTGATGTCCTTGTGGGATCTTGCATGTTGTTTGTTGGTGGGCTGCCATGTGTCTGAGTCTTTGTCTGTGAGTTTCCTAGTCATGTTCTTATGTCTGAGTTCTTGCCATGTTTCTGCTGGTTGCCTTGTGAGTTCATGTCTTAGTTCCTAGCCAGTGACCTAGCTTGAGTCTCTGCTTTGTCTCCTGTCATGTTCTTGGTGTTGTGTTCTGTTTGTTTACGTTTTCACCTTAGCCTCTGTCTAACCTTCCCCTTTGGCATCTGTTTGGCCTTTGTCTGTTTAGTTCTGTCTCTATGTCTGTTCTGTTCTATACCTGAATATTTCTACCCTAGTCTGTTGTATCATTATTCCTATTCCTGTTGGTGCCTATCATTGGCACTTCTGGCCTCTCTGGTCAGCTGGCATTGCTGGGGAATGCTCAGAGCTTGTACGTGGCTGCCGTCAGGGAAGTCATTCAACAGCCGCTTAGTTACGACCCCTTGGAGCAAGCCTGGCAGTGGTCGAGTTGGTTCACTACCCGCTTTACCCCTTCATTCATTACACTACAGAGCTCTGGGTTAAAACTTATCAGTAATTAATACAAACAAGCTTCATTATTTCAAGATAAGGAACACAGCAGGAAGTGACATCATCATTCCAAGCCACTGCAGGAGCAATGAAACCAGGGAGAGATGGCTGGTAACAAGGGAAGCTTGTGTAAACAAGCAGGAGATAAGATCTGCTTCCAACTTTAAAGAGAAGAAAAATCAGAGGAGCAATTAATTTGATAATTTTCTTCAATCACCTTTGCCTACATGTTTAAAGTTAATCAATGATATAGGAATATTTCTTTAACACTTTGCTCCAGCCGGTCATTGGTGAAACAATTTTAATCAACAGTAAGTACGAGCACCAAATTGTATTAGCAAAGTGCTGAAGACTATAATGAGATGATTCCAACCATAATACAATTTATAAAATGTTGTTATTCACTGGTATACCTGGTCCTTGCTATGAGACACTGTGTAGCTTTATGACTTCCAGCAGAAGCATGAGGCAATGTACTGCAAACTACAAATCCCATGATGCCTCACCGATCTGTAGGGAGTAGGAATCTGTACATTTTAAGCAGGCAGCAGAAGACTGTTCAGCTAATTGTGCATTCAACACAGGAAGAGCGTAAGCTCAAAAGCTGAGATTGATAGTTGTGTGTATAGCACTAAATTGATGACCGAGTTTCATTGCTTTACAGAGAGAACATGTGATAGATGAATATAACATTATCTATCACAGGAACAAAGAAAAGAAGGACAGATAAAGTTTTTGAAATTATATTAAACCGTAAAGGCATGTTCACACGGTTTAAAATGGGCCGTATTTCGGTCCGTAATTACGCGACGAAGTGCGCCAATTATGGGCCGAAAGCGGCCCATTCATTACGGTAATTCACAGTTCTCATAGAGAACTATGGATTACGTCTCCTCTCCCCGCCCGGCGAAGCCGCCGGGCGGGGAGATAATTGACATGTCACTTTCTAGCGCCGTATACGCGCCGCTAGCAGTGATTGTCTATGGGCCGGCGAAGTGCTGGCCCCCCGCTCACTCCCCCGCGCCAGCCCCGCCCCCGGCCCCACGGCGTATTTGAGGGGCGTAATTACGCGCTGCAAATACACCGTGTGAACATAGCCTAACACCTCACAGTCAAAATAATATGGCCCTTGGTTTTTTACTTCCCCACTTCCAAGTGCCATAACTTTTTTATTTTTCCACCTACATAAACATATGAGGGCTTTTATATGTACTTTCTATTGCTGTCAATTACCATACTACAGAATATACCGGGAAGCTGCAAAAAAAATTCTAAGTGGGTCAAAATGTAAAATGAAAACTGACCTGCGCCATGTTTGCGGGTTTTCTATTTTACCATGTTCACTCTTTTTATAAATGATGTACTATCTGCATTCTACAGATTGATACGATTCCAGCAATAACAAATATGTAGGGTTTTTGTTATGTTATAGTATGGTAAACAAAATCCAAACATATTCTATTTTTACATTTCCGCTGCAGCGCCATTTTCTGCAACCAATAACTTTTTTGTAATTTGACCTATGGGCTGTGGTGAGAGTACATTTTTTTAGGGGCTGGAGTGTACTTTTTATTGTAGTACTTGGCCCCACAGTACAATTTCTCATTCATTTAGAGGCATCTAAGGGGTTAAAGAATAGAGATCGGAGCCGGCTCCGATCTCTGCAATTAGTATGTAATGGCCGCCACCCGCCACTTATATCGTGGGCTCAGTGAGTGAGCCCGCTCCATACTCCCTTAGCACTGCCATGACGTATTAAAACATCATGGCAGGGGTTATTAATGTAAGCCAATTTACAACTTGTTTTTATAGATATTCTAAGAATAAAGGTTAAGAAGAAGGAAGATTTTTTTCTTTTGATCCATTTTTTAAATGTTTTTTTTGTAGATACAGTCTCCAGAACTTAAAGTCAGTATTTCAGATGTGATCTTACTAGAGCTCTATATAGTGGGATCGCTATCTCTCTCTTCCTCCAGATTATACATCTATATATGCAACCAACCATTCGACTTGCTTTCTCTCTTGCTTGGCTGCACTATTGACTTATTTTTTTTACGGAGGATTCCTTCTCCCCAGGTGCATTACTTTAAGAGAGACTGGAAGTGCTGCGGTTCAGTAAATTAACCCTTACACACTAGTAAAAACCATAACCCTAAGCTAAACCCAAATTTATTCTGTTTTGGGTTACAGAATAAAAAAATTTGGGTTCAGGACATTTTTTTTTTTCAAGTTTGGTCAAACCAGTGTCGAACTGAGCAGGTACAGGTTTGAGCAACACTACTTGTGATACAGCACTTGTGATAAACAGTCTCTATTTAGCATGTACACCTTTAAGCCCTTAATGATAACATACATTTTGTTGCAAAATAAGAAATTGAACTGTTCCTCATTTTTCAATGTTACAGTTATTGATATTTTATGTGATAAAGCAACACAAAATATCAGGTATTTGTGAAGTGTAAAGAAAATGATATGTGCTACTCAAAATTTTTGCAAATTAAAAAGCTGAAAAGTGTGACATGTATATGTATTCAGCACTCTCAGCCCTTTCTATCACATAAAATATCAATAAGATACATTGATGTTTGTGGCTTTAATGCTTAAAAATGAGGAACAGTTCAAGGGGTATGAAGACTTTTGCAACCCACTGAATTTATAGTTTTTCATTTTTTTATCCCCCACTTTTTACAACTTTCTTGTTTTTTCTGTCTACATAGCCTTACAAAGTCTCATTTCACCAGGTCAGTAAATATATTTTAATGGAACCATTTTCTAGCAAATAGTGCATTGGGGAACTCAAACAATTTTTTTGTAAAGTAGAATGGAAAAAAAACACTATTGCACAAATCTTTTTGAGGGTCTGTTTTTACAGATTTCACTGTGTGCAAATGACACGTAAACTCTATTCTGTGTGTTACAAATTTTTATAGTTTTTATTATTCTTCACTACTCTTACAAAAAAATGCTTTGCTTTGCTACTTTCTGGGACCATTGACTTTTTTTTAATTTTTCTGTCATTGTGGCTGTGAGAAGGGACAAGCTTTATTTTTAATTGGTACAATTTTGAGGTATGTGCAGCTTTTTGATCACTTTCTTTGAGGGTGGAGGTGAGATGACCAAAAACTGCAATCCTTGTGTTTTTATTATTTTTTCAATACTGTCTGTCAAGTGGAATAACATCATAGGGTATTAATTCAGACTTAAATGGACACTTCAATATCAATTATGCTTATATTTTATTGAGAATTATTTTCAAATAATTAAAGGAGGGATTATGTTATCTGGACAACCTCCAGAAAAATTATCTTTAGTAAGATATACCCTTGCACTTGTATCACAGATTTTCATGATACCAGGAGCACAACCATGACAGACCTAGGGACTTTATTAAGGCCCTCATCTGTCATGATTACTGAACAGCAACTCATAATCAAGTTGGATGGGGTTGAGCTGCGGATAGAGGTGTGGCAACATTTTGTAATGGCTTAGAAGCCTTCGGTTGCACTGCACATGCCCTATATGTGGTTAGATGGACAGGATCAGTTTCTGCTCACTGATGACAGATGTCAACTGTAATTTACAGCCTCCACCTGCCTTGCATTTTTAGTGAAGCCACGATTTATAGTTTGTTACGGTGTTAAAGGGTTGTCCGCAGGGGCAGAGCAGGGCCCGCCACCACAGGGGGACCCAGCTTGACAGCTCAGCATACCTCAGAGTATCCAGAGGTTTTTCCCGGGGATTAAGGGCACATGCACATGCATGATCCTCAGGTCTGGACTGTTTATGCAACTGTTTGATTGACAAACTGGCTATCTGCCCTGCCAATTAGCCTTATCCTTATTTGTTTCACTAATAGGGACATTATAAATTGTTTGAAGGGTGACCTACAACCTACATGGGGATCACCTACCTAAGTACTACCTACCCACTAATCTTGGAACTACCGAAATTCCTAGGAACTTCCCTGTTAATCTACGTATCTGAGGCCTTATCTATCTATCTATCTATCTATCTATCTATCTATCTATCTATCTATCTGTCCATGTGTCTGTCTGTCTACTTAGGGTCTTGTCTGTCTACTTACATGGAGTGTTGTCTATCTACCTACCTAGCTTACATATCAACTGGAGTTCACAGCCAAATGCTTTTTAGTGTTTCTGTATATTTTATTTTTATAAGTTTCCCCTTTGGACTACATCAGACTCGTTGAACAACATTGGACCAGTATTGAATCCATTTCTTTCATAAAATGGTCAATGTGGAAAGTTTATTTATATAAAGAGGGTTATGTGTTGTTTAGTTGTAATTTTTTTTCCATTTTATTCCATTGTTAGCAATGGCAGTGTCTTGAAAGATGCCTCTCCATTACTAGCACTGGGGCTTGGTGTCAGCCAGCGGTATTTTTTTTCACTCCAAGGCTGGCATCAATCCCCTCTCACTTATATTCCAGTACTCAATGCACCAGGGATGCTGGGAAAAACTGGGCTACTGTCAGAAGCAGACCCTCTAATGTGATGGTCTGCTTCTGGTATGGCTGGAGGCTGGTATTTCTGCAGTATGAAAGGGCTAAAAATCCATGATCCTTCCAATCCTGATAGCATCAGGCTGCAGCTGGTGGCATGTTACATCTGTCTAATCTGACTATCCTATTTCGACTCTACCATGAGTTTCCTGTTAGGATCTATCCTTTTTGTCCTCTAATAAATCCTTATTTTGTTTTAAGGGAGAAACATGTCATCATAACTTGATATTTATCATATAGGACTTGAGATTTATCATGTATAAAGCAGTAATGTTATGTAATTCTGTTTGCTAATTGTTTTTTCCCTCTTTGGTAGTTATGTTAAAAGGTCAGCCATTGATAGTGGGAGTCGCCCTTTTCGGCACGATTACCGTACCTCCATCTATCCCCCTTTATCTTCCATCTCCCTACTGGAATTGTTATGTGGATATAAACATACATTGTTTAATCCCTTACCCCAACTATATATATGGGTCGAAGTGCCCCCCACCTTTTGTCTCTTCCCTCCTCCTTGTAGATTGTAAGCCCTCGCGGGCAGGGTCCTCTCTCCCTCTGTTGTACCAATTGTAAGTCATTCATCATTTATCATTGTACTCGTTTGACATATGTTATGTATGTAACCCCCCTTGAATGTAAAGCGCTATGGAATCAATGGCGCTTTAAAATAAAATAATAATAATAATAAGTGCTGTGTAGCAGAATCGCACTACAAAGCTGGCGGGTGTTAGCTGCTAATTGCATCTAACACTCGGCGGTTACCCTACCCGGGGGTGTCGATGCAAAGATGGTCGCAGCATCTAAATCGCTGGCTCCCAATTGGTTAACATGGCAGCTTGAAGCCTTGTGAAGACTTCCATCTCCGCCATGGTTTCTGTTTTACTATTTCCAGTCTCAGGCAAGAAGTAGTAAGACCGCTATCTTTGTACACCCTAATGCATTGTCTATACAATGCATTAGGCTGAGTAAATGATCGTGCCCTCTGGTGGTAAAGCACCCTAGGGGGACTCAAAGTTAAAGTAAAAAAAATAAATAAAATGTTTTAAAGTGTAAAAAAAATAAAAAAATAATACAAGTTCAAATCACCTCCTTTTGCCATTTTGCAAATAAAAAATAAAAAAGTAACATATAATTGGTATTGCTGTGTCCGAAAAAGTCTGATCAATTAAAATGTAAAATAATTTATCCAGTACTCTGAAAACAGTAGAAAAAAAAATTGCTCATCTCACGTCCCCTAAGAATTTAATTAAAAAAGTCCCATGTATTCCAAACTGGTAGCAATAAAAAGTACAGTTCAGCCCGCAAAAAATGCGCCCTCACTCAAGTCCGTAGATGTTAGCACAAAAAAGCTATTGGTTGTAGAAAGTGGCGGTACTAAAACATAATGAAAACTGCACATGTTTTGTATTGCTGGATTCGTATCAAACTGTAGAATACAGGTAATATGTCATTTTTACCGAAGCTTGAACGGCATACAAACAAAACTCCCACAGACATGGTGCAAGTAAGTTTTTTTCACATTTTACCTCACTTAGAATTTTTTTGCGGTTTCCCGATATATGCTGTGGTAGGATGAATGACACCATTAGAAAGTACATCTTGCCCCGCAAAAATAAGCCCTCATATGTCTATGTAGGTGAGAAAATAAAAAAGTTATGGCTTTAGGAACACAAGGAATGATGAGCCACGTTATTTTGACTGGTGGGTTAAAGGGGTTATCTTGCTAGAAAGATCATATTTGTGATGATGGGGACAGTTAAAATATCACTTTTGCATTTGGTTTGTATTACCTAGATCATTTAGTATAGCATATATGAGCTAATCTGTGTCTAGAGCTAAATCAGCAGCCTGAAGTCGGGCCATGCCCCCTTTGCTGTGATTTTCTGACTGATATTTAGTTCAGCCCTGTTGGGACATGACCCCTGCTTGGACCATGTCCCCTGTGCTGTGGTTGGCCACCTGCACTCTGTGCTTACTCCTCTCTGAGATGTGTTAAAACTTAGAGTGAAACAGCTTTCTGTGATTTGGAAGGAGGTGACAGCTCTCCAGGCATGAGAACTGACCATTACGGGAGGTCTGCAGAGCTGTGACATCCTCTCACTTCCACTACTCACACAGAATGATGATGTCACAAGTTCTCTTCAGTAATGTGAAGATATGCCTCCTGGGAAGAGAGACTTGCCTACTGGGAGGAGAGACACACCCTTGGTTTTGAAGCTGTAAGCTAGAGAGAAACAGCTCAAGTGTGCGAAAGATTGTGATGAGAAAACCCCTTTAAGGGGTTAAAGATACAAGGACAACTAACTGAATTTTTTATCCCTTTTTTCCTTATATTATTAAATATCTTTATTGACATCTGTGTCCTAAATCAGGAACTACCTTGATCTTGTGATAAATTTACATTATAACAGTGGCTTTAGATTTATCCGTCTAGGTGTGACATCTGGACTATTTTAAATTTTGTTAATAAAAGTGAAGCTTTAGTGTGAGCATTATTTTGTTTTCTTCTGTGATTTGTTGTATTAGCTCTGTGTATTTAGCATTTTGATCTGTGACTAATTTGGTCCTGTGTTAAGCATCTCTTACTAGAGGACCTATCCTGTCCTATAGTATACAGACAATTCATGGATTTGTATGGGTAATTTCAGGGGCGTAACTAGAGAAGCCTGTGACCCATAGAAAACTTTTGAATGCACTCCCCCTCTCTGACCATGAACATTTAATTTACTGGTGCCAGTTAATAATAGTCATACAGTTACTAGATAATACAATTAGCAAATACCTCGCCATACATATCACCATCATACTGCTAACAAACAAATCACTCTATACCAAGACCAACATTACTAATTACGCTACTACATAAGGACCCGGTTAAACCGCCAGAACACGTTCACAAATTACCACCACAAAGTGACTGCCTAAATACTCCTAGACTATTACTGATAAAGGTATCAGTTATAATCAGAATAGACACCATATAACCACAATAGTAAAGACCAGAAAGTGGTAATACTAGTTGTACACAAAGCTCTGAACTTATATTACCCATCCATTCAATGACCATATAGTTAAGTTACCAGTGTACACAATAGACAGCTGCAGACTGTGATATACTGCCATAACGAGACCATATAGTGGTAAGCAAATATCATGTACACATGCACTATCCAACTTATTATCACCACCATACACTAACCATAGAGTGTAGAATATCAGTGTACTCACACCTGCAACTATAATACCATCCTGGTACCCCTCAGGTGCAGTTATACTGATTTGTAATTAGCACGCCCCAGGGAGCTCGGCCCCTGGTATCTAGGTAGGTAGGTAGGTAGGCTGTAGCCAGGCCCCAGTTAGCTAGGTAAGTAAGCTGTAGGTGGGCCCCACGTGGGTAGGTAGGAAGTAAGGCTTAGCGATTGCCCCATAATATGTAGCCCCAGTATTTAGGCCGTAGGTGAACACCAAATAGTAGTGCCCGCCATGTGTAGCTAGTTAGGCTGTAGTCAGTCCCACAGTGGTAGCTAAGTAGTCCAGGCTGGAGGTGACCCCCACGTGGATAGGAAGGTAGGCTGTAGGTGGACCCCAGGTAGCTAGGTAGATAGGCTATAGGGGTCCACACAAAGCCTAAGTAGCTGTAGTGGCCCCAGAATAGATAGGTAGATAGAGCGTAGTGGGTTCCACGTAGTAGGTACCGGCCCCATTATTTGAAATTATTTTTTTTTTTTTAAATTATGGATACCTTTTTTCCCCGTTGCACCCTACGGATTAGCGAAGATCCATCTCTTGTGAAACTGGCACAGGCTGTGCGCGATGCTCATATTTCATGCACCAGCCCACCACGTCAGCGCAGGCCAACCGCATGATAGTACATAAGGCCAAAAGCCACTAGGCTTACCAGGCTGAATAGCGGTGCTCTGCTCTGCTTAGGCCACGTCACTGCACCAGGCCCCCTGTGATGGCGGGCCCGTAGCCATTGCTATGGCTGCTATGGCTGCTATGGTGGTAGTTCCACCCTAGGTAATTTGTAATGCCAGACTACCTCTATTGTAGCACAGCAGGGAGAATTAACATTTACCATCATCAATTTAGTTTTTTACTACTTCTAATTTACGTAATTTCACAGTTTTTGCTCTTGCCTCCCTAAAAAAAATTGTCCCACTACAGAACAAATTTGGCCATTCCTTACTCCTTTGATTCTTTAGTACCATTAAAGTGGTTGCCCAATGCCTATAAAAATCATACCAGCAGCTCTTGAGACCTCAGTAATAACAAATTCACCTTCATCTGGTCTCCAGTTCCAGCAATATGTCAACTTCGTCCCGTTTTCATTCTCACTCCGAATGTTATACATCGTTGCACTTGCACTACAAGCCGCTGAATAGCTGCATTATGTGCCTCTATTTATATTCGTAGTATCACTTTAAAACAGTAATTATGTAGAAGGCACTACAGGCAACCAACTACATCACACGCACATCTAGTTTTGACGTGACAGAATTAAAATAAATGACCAGGGAGAGGCAGCGCTGGAACTGAAGATCAGGGGAAGGTGAGTATAAGTACTTTTTATTTTATTGGGAGAGTTGATGCTATGATTGTTAACACAACCCTTTTAATAATGTTTTGCCTTCTTCTGCCTAATTTCATCTAATTTTCCGTTAGCTACTCTTCTGACTTCTTTATACCTCTTTTTTGCTTTAACTAAAATACTCACCTCTCTAGTAAACCACAAAGGTTTCTTCTTTCTTTTTTACTTCACTAACTAGTTTGACACACAGTGGCCTGTTTTTGCATATATGTGCAATCAGACATGTGAAAGTCAATCATACTCACAATATCTCCCTTTATTGTTGTCTGAGTAGTATTAAAAAACCAACATGTTATCATAATCATCAGCTTTTCTAATCGTAGTGTAAGGGACCCCCAGAGCAGATAACCAACCAGGGACAGACAGACAGTGAGTTCTAGTGCTAAGCAGGGCTATGAAGTTGGAGTTGTAGAGTCGGAGTAGGTGTCCTTTTTGGTGGAGTCGGAGTTGTTATAAAATGGACCGACTCCAACTCCCAAAATATATAATAAATATATAAATTGGTACAGTTCGTTCAATGCAGTGCCAAGAGCAAGAGGAATTGGGTCCTGCCAGTGCTACTGCTCCCATATCTTCAGCCTCATCAGATGAGGAGTTTAATTTTGAAAGCATTTGGATGACATGGAGTGGGAAAAGCATTGCTGCAGAGGAAAAGATTCCGCTCCCATAGGACACAGATTGATCATATTTCAGCAACATTTACAGCTTTCAATGTGAGGCTACCATCATTTAATAGACAATCATCTTACCTATCTTATACATTACTTTGATCTGCAACTATTTAGCATATGCTTTGTTATGCAGATTTTTGTCATCTAACTGCTTTGTTACTGTTTTGCTCCTGGTGGCAGGACAATCTTTTTCTTCTTGTATACTACAAATTACAGCCTGTACTCACATTCCCTAATAGCGCAGTGTGTTATTAATATTCTTTATTTAAAAGCGCCAGTGATTCTAGGGGGGTTACATACATATCATTAGTCAAACCAGTCCAATGGTGATGATAAATGACTAACAACTGGGGAAGAGAGGACCCTGCCCGCGAAGGTTTACAATCTACCAGGAAGGAGGAAAGAGACAGAAAGTTAGAGGCAGACATGTTTGTGGGGGGTATAGTAGAAGCGGGGTTATTGTAAGTTATAGGCTATCCTGAAGAGATGGGTTTTCAGGTTGCTTTCGAAGCTGTTGAAAGTGGAGGAGAGTCTGATGTGTTGAGGCAGGAGAAATCTTGGAGACAGTTATGTGAGGAGCTGACAAGAGGAGAGCAGAGACTCTTGGAGAAGGTCCTGTGAGGAGCAGAGGTTGCGTGAGGGGAGATATCTGGAGATTAAAGCAGAGATGTATGAGGGGGAGTTGTTATGGAGAGCTTTGTGGGTCATAGTTGTGCAGCAGAGTTGAGGATGGTTTGAAGGGGAGCAAGAGTGCCGCAGAGAAGGATATTGCAATAGTCTAGGCGGAAGATGACAAGAGCATGGACGAGCATTTTTGTAGTATCAGAAAGAGCAGATTTGTGAAATATTTTTCAGCTGGAGGCGGCAGGCAGAGGTAAGGGTTTGGATGTGTGGTTTGAAGGAAAAATGGAGTAAACGGTTATCCCAAGGCAGTGGACTTGCGAGACTGGTGAGAGTGTGGAGCCATTGACTGTGATAGAGAGATCGGGTGGAAGATTGGAGTGGGATGGTGGAAAGATGATAAATTCAGTTTACTCTACGTTTAGTTTCAGGAGTTTGGTGGAGAAGAAGGAGGATATGGATGACAGACAGTCAGGGATCCAGGGCAGTAGAGAGTTAATGTCTGGGCCAGAGATGTAGAGTTGGTTGTTGTCAGCATATACGTGGTATTGAAAGTCATGTGATGTTATGACCTGACCCAGGCCAAGAGTGTCGATAGAGAAGAGTAGGAGACCCAGGACTGACTCCTGGGGGACGCCAACAGAGAGAAGACATTGAATGTCTGATCAGAGAGTTATGAAGAGATCCAGAAAACAGGCAAGTCCGTAATGCTGAGAGATGAGAGGATTTGTAGCAGGAGTGAATGGTCAGCAGCGTCAGAGGCAGAGGACAGGTCTAGGAGGAGAAGCAAAGAGTAATGGCGTGAGGCTTTAGTGGTTACTAGGTCATTGGTGACTTTGGTTAGGGCAGTTTTTGTAGTACGGTGCGATCAGAAACAGATTGCAGAAGAGAGTTGGAGAAGAGATGGGAGGATAGGTCAAGATAGACGTGCCCTCTTGAGGAGCTTAGAGGCAAATGGAAGCAGTGAGATGGGGCGATAGTTGGACAGAGAGCAGGGGTCAAGAGACTGTTTCTTAAGGATGGGTGTGATGGTAGCATGTTTAAAGGAGGAAAAGAAGATACCAGAGGTTAACAATAGATTGAAAAGACGGGTGAGGGGTGGGATGAGGTGGCATGGCAGTGGCTCAAGACTACAAGTAGTGAGGTTGTATTTGGAGAGTACAGAGGAAAGCTTGTCATGATTGACAGTGGAGAAGCAAGTTAGGGCGGAAGTGCATGGTTTCAGGTGGGTGTGGGGGGGGACATTAATAGGTTGATTCCCAAGCAAAAGTTCACTGATTCTAATCAAGAAGCAGCAAGGAAGAAGATTTCCCAAGAACAGAGAAACAGTATCATCCAGCTCATCAATAGCGGTCTCTGGGCCAAGGATATTGCCAAACTGCATCATATGAGGCCATGAAAGTAGGAAGAATATGAAATGAAGTCCGTCCACCCTTTTCCATAGCAAGAGGTGACGTAAGGCAAAATATCAGAGTCAAAAGTCGCTCATAAAAGGTCTATAAGTTCTGAAACAAAAGCAAATGGAGGTGCGTAGCTTAAAAGGAGATCATAGACGTATGCAAACACCAAACAACAACAAAGTTGAATGGTGGCCTAAAAAAGGTTGAAACTGAACTTCAAAATAAAAGAAGAATGGCTCAAGTTTTAAAAGTATGAAAAGTGTAAGATTGGAAACGGGTAATTTGGAACGATGAGACTATAGTCAATAGACTATGCTCTGAGGGGTGCAAATGGGTTCTGAAGAATCAAGGAAAATAGGGCTAACAGATCGAGAAATTGAAGGAACTGTCAAGTTCAGTGGAGGAAAGCCCAATTGATATGGTGTTGTTTCACAATCAAAGACGTTGGATACTTGACCAGGATTGATTAAGATCTCACTGCTGAGCTATATGTGAGTATCCTATAAGATGAGTTACTTCATACATCCCAGTACTATGGGTATGAAAAGGAAGACACAGTGTTCCAGCAGGACAATGACTTGAAGCATACGTCGAGTTTGGCAAAAAAATTATTCAATCATAATGATATATAAAAGAAAAGGAAAAAGCAGAAAGGCGAAC
Organism: Phyllomedusa bahiana; assembly: GCA_025379985.1. Lineage (NCBI taxonomy): Eukaryota > Metazoa > Chordata > Amphibia > Anura > Hylidae > Phyllomedusa > Phyllomedusa bahiana. The sequence goes on from JAODAL010032280.1 coordinate 37,527, forward strand.
AATAGTGAAATATGTTAGGCGGGAGTGTTGTGCAAAATAGGTTGCTTACCTTGAAAGTTGTGCTTTTAAGGTCCGGGGCAAATCTGGTAAACGCACTCTCCACATGGAGCTAATTTTCATGGGCTCCCCAGCCCCAAAAGGCCCCCACAATAAAAAATTTCGGGGTGTAATGTGATTCATGCAAAAGAAAAAACGGTCGCATCGCCAAAGTGGGAAATTACTATCCTTTAAAAAAATTTTTTAAAAAAAGGGGGGAGACGGTAGTTCATTATAAAAACAAATCACAAGGCTTTATGGGAAGGGGGCTGGAAAGTACTGCCCCCTCTATAGGTTTAACAAATCCCAATTTACTTCTGATTCACTAATCTTTGGGGAAAAAGGGGAAAAATTGAAGCCAATATTGTCTTACTACGCGTTTCGGGGTTTTGCCCCTCATCAGTGTAAGAGAGCGATATTGGCTTGACTGGGGGAGGAAATGAGTGGGTATGGAAGGGGAACACTCTCCTTATGGGGGCACCATTTAAAGGGCGTGTAGTTTTTGATTGCCTTTTACCCCATACAAACATTCATATCACAAGGCATTAGGAAAGGAGCGGGAAAGCTCACTGCCCCCTTATAGGTTGTAAAAAAACCTAACTTTTACTTCTGTTTCACTGAATCTTTGGAAGAAAAAGGGGAATAATTGTCAAGCCAAAATTTTGTCATTACATACGCTTTCGGGGTTTTGCCAGCTCCTTTCCCTAATGTTTGTGATATGCAGATGCTTAGTAGTGGGCTAAAAGGCAATCAAAACCTACACCCCCCTTTAATGGTGTCCCAAAAGGGAGGAGTTCCCCTTCTTTCCCCACTCTTTGCCCCCCACCATCAAGCAAATCGTCTGCCTACCCCTGATGGGGGGCAAAACCCCAAAAGCGTATGTAGATGAGCAATATTGGTTTTGACAATTATTCCCTTTTGCTTCTCAAAATTAGGAATCAGAAGAAAAATTGAGGATTTGTTAAACCTATAGGGGCGCAGGAGTTTTCCCGCTCCTTTCCCAAATCCCTTGTGATAGAGGCTTAGTGGGGGCAAAAGGAAAATCAAAAACACTACACGTTTTTAAAAACCGGCCTCCCCTTAAGGGAGAGAGTTCCCCTTCTATCCCACTAAATTGCCCCCCCACCAGTCAACCCCCAATATCGCTCCTCTCACTGAGAGGGGCAAAACCCCGAAAGCATATGTAGATGAGCAATATTGGCTTTGCAATTTTTTCCCCTTTTGCTTCTCAAAATTCAGTGAATCAGAAGTAAATTGAGGATTTTTAAACCTATAAGGGCGCAGTGAGCTTTCCAGCCCCTTTTCCCCAAATCCCTTGTGATATGCAGATGCTTAGTAGTGGGCTAAAAGGCAATAAAAAACAAAACACCCCTTAACGGGCCCCTTCCATAAGGAAGATGTTCCCCTTTCAAACCCACTCATTGCCTCCCCCCAGTCAAGCCAATATCGCTTGTTACACTGATGAGGGGCAAAACCCCAAAAAGGGGTATGTAGTTGAGCAATATTGGCTTGAAAATTATTCCCTTTTGCTCCAAAGATTCAGTGAATCAAAAGTAATTGAGGATTTGTACAACCAAATAGAGGGGCCCCCAAGTGACTTTCAGTCCTTTCCCATAATCCCTGTGATATGCAGAGTTTAGTAGTGGCAAAAGCAATCAAACATACACGCCTTAACTGGTGCTTCCATAAGGAAGATTTTTCCCCTTCTCAAAACCCATCTTGCCTCCCCCAGTCAAGCCAATATCGTCTGCTCTACATGTGAGGGGGCAAAAACCCCGAAACCTTATGTAAAATGACAATATTGGCTTGAAATTATTCCTTTTGCTTCTCAAAGATTCAGTGAATCAAAGTAAATTGAGGATTTGTTAAACCTTTTTAGGGGGGGCAGGAGCTTTCCAGCCCCTTTTCCCCATAAGGCCTTGGATATTGCAGATGTTATAGTGGGCTAAAAGGAAATCAAAAACTACACGCCTTAATGGTGTCTCCATAAGGAGAGATGTTCCCCTTTCTACCCACTCATTGCCTTCCCACCAGTCAAGAAAAATTTCACTCTGTCTAAACTAATGGGGGGCCCAAAAACCCCGAAACCCCTATGAAAAGGGCAATATTGGTTTGACAATTATTCCCTTTTGCTTCTCAAAGATTCGTGAATCAGAAGAAAATTTGAGGATTTTTACAACCTTAGAGGGCCGTGAGTTTTCCCAGTCCTTTCCCATAATCCCTTGGATATCAGATGCTTAGTAGTGGGCTAAAAGGAATCAAAAAACTACACCCCTTTAATGGTGCTCTCCATAAGGAGAGATTTCCCCTTCTCTACCCACTCATTGCCCCCCACCAGTAAGCCAATTCCCTTTGCTCTACACTTTTGGGGGGGAAAAAACCCCCGAAAGCGTATTAGATGAGCAAAAAAGGCTTAAAATTATTCCCTTTTGCTTCTAAAAGATTCAGTAAATCAGAAGTAAATTGAGATTTGTTAAAACCTATAGGGGCGCAGTGAGCTTTCCAGCCCCTTTTCCCCATAATCCCCTTGTGTATGCAGATGCTTAGTAGGGGGCCCTAAAAGGCAATCAAAACACTACAGCCTTAACTGGTGCTCTCCATAAGGAGAGATTTCCCCTTCTTATAAAAAAAAAATTAATGCACGGCCCGACGCGTTTTGTGGCAACCCACGTTTTCATCAGAGGTTACATGTGTGGGGTAAAGGGATAGGTGTATATAGAACACAGCACAATCCTAAAAGGCGGCTCACACCAATCAGAGAAAACGGAAGGTTACAAACGGGAAAAACCAGTTGCCAAAATAACCCCAGATGCAAAGGAAGGATACGTCAATCAATTGTGTGTAAAGGATGGGGGTGGGGCGGTCTTGCTAAAAGGGACAGATCTGTAAAATCACGGGCGGGAAACCCCTCATTGTCCATTTGCAAGGGTGTTTTAAAGGCAATATGTTGCACAAGGAAAAGGAAATATTTTACATAGTGCATACAATTAAATGATGGTCAACTATGGTCAATTTTTATTACAGAAAAAATTACAGTGGGGGTGGGCACGATTCAAAATATATGTGTGTATTGAACTGCCGAACTACAAAAGCGAAAACAGGAGCATATCTTAGTGTGTAACTCAGTTACCCAATAAAAAAAATTTTTATGTCAGCAGGCAAGGGGCGATCTTGGGAGTAAAAGTTAGTGATGATGAACATTCTACACCTTTTTGGGTGCGGATCAAGGCCTACTTTCCTTTAAGGGCCTATATAGATCTAAATAATTCAAAACCAGGAAAAAAATTTTTATTTTGTTTTTATGTGGGAACCCGATGTGTTGTGGGAAAATTTTAAAATAAGGATTTAAAACCTTTAAGATGGGGGGAGTCTCCCCTTTAAATAAAAAAAAAAAAAAAAAGGAAGGGGTTTGGCTCCAGGATTTTGGTAGATTTTCCCAAAAAAAGTGTGACTCCTGTCTGGAGGAGTGTATTTTAATGACTCTTGAGTTGGGATAAATCCTTTTTGTAAAACCCAATAGTTGTTACAGTAAAATCTAAACTTTTGGCATTTTATCAAAAATTGTGCTTATGACTTTCCATTTTCGTCCTTTTTGGTGGTTTTGCCAAATTTGTTTGAAAGGGGAAAAAATAAATTTGTTTTAAATGGTAGTTAAAAATTGGAAATCCTTTAAACGGCATAAGGAAAATGTTTGTTTAGGGGGTGGCAGTTTTATTGTTTTGAAAAATATTTCTTTGAGATCTTAAAATGAATGGTTTAAAAAGTTGTTAAAAATTAAAAAAAAATTTGTTGGGGGAAAGGAAAAAAACAAAAAAAAAAAAACGAAAAAAAAGGAGAAAAAGGGGGAAAAAAAAATACCCGGTGTTGGGGTCTGATACCGGAAATTTGTTCCCCAATGATTAAGTCCTTGTGGTTTTATGGTCTTAAGAAGTACTTTCCCGAATTAATTTTCGCCTGGAGTTGTTAAACCCATTTGATACTTCAGAGTGAATCAGCAATTGGAAAAAAGGATAAATCTGCAAAATTGCGCTATGATCTCATTGAAATGTTTGGCCACCTTTTCTTCATACCTCCTTTTTTACACTACTCAGTGGCCATTTGGAATACGTTGTGTTGAACTTTTTAAACTCGATAATCCTCTCGGAACCTTATAAGGCCTTTTGCTCCAAAAGTCTCAGATGGTTCTAGAGGGTTTAATTTTTTTTTTTTATTTTCAACAAACGCCACCTAAATTTGGCCCAAGTAAGAGGGGCCCATGGGCCAAAATTTTGGGTCCTTGTATGCCAACCCCAAAAAAAATCCGAGATGCGAATTTTTCTGGTTTTATCTTCTTTAAGGGCCAAAACCAAACCCACAGGACTTAAAAGCCAAATTTTGGGGAAAAATTGGTGTTTAGCACATTTAATTTCCCGTTTTTTTTTTTTTTTTTTCCTTTCCCCCCTAAAAAATAATTATTGTTTATTTTTTTTAACAAAAACTTTTTTAACCATTCAGTTTAAGATTCAGAAGAATTTGTTTTGGGCTAGTACAGATTTATTTTCTTTTTTTGCCACCAAGGCCCAAAAAGACTTTAGTTACCAAATTTTCCGGGGGGGGTTTTTTTGGTTTAATTTTGGGTTTTGGGTTGTTGTTTGTTTTATTTTTTAATGGGGGGCAATTTTATTTGGGGGGAAAAAAACAAACAAAAATTATGGGGTTTTATTTGGGTTTAAAAATTTTTTTAAATCACAAGTTTTTTCTTTTTTGTCCACAATTTTAGAATTACTGTAAAAAAAAAATTTTTTTGTTTTACTTTAAAAATAGGGGGTTTATCCATAACTCAAAAATATTTCATTGAATACATTTTCCCCCGATCAGGAAAATCACCCTTTTATGGGTAAAAGTCCCTTTCCAATATATCACTGGAAGCCAATAAAACCAATACTCCCTTCCTTTTTTTTTTTTTTTTTAAGTTAAGGGGAGGGTCCCTTTACCCTTTTTTAATAGGGTTAAATTTCTCTCATAGTTATACATAATTTCCCCCTATGGGACACATTCAAAAGTTTTTTTCCCCTAAAACTTACAAAACCCCATACATATTTTTCCCCTGGTTTTTTAAACCCATTTTGGACTAGTGGGTAGGCCCCCCCTTTTGGGGAAAAATTTGGCCCCCCCTGATCCGAAACCAAGGGTATAAAAGGGTTTGTTTTGTTCATTTTACCCCTATTTTTTCATAAACCCAAGATTGGCCCCTTCTGCTGGTAATTTTTTTTTTTGGGTAATGAGATGAAAAACACAGAAAAAAGAGATAAAAAATAGGAAAATAGAAAAAAAGTCTCCAGTCAAAAGGGAAAAATTCCCAAAAAAAAATAATCTTTAAAATTTGATATGTATTTTAAAAAAATTATCCTTTTTTTACATAAAAATTTGGGCCCCACAAACATATGCCACCCATAAAAATATGAAAAAATATATGTATAAAATACCCGGGTGTATATCCCGTACCTAGATTCAAAAGCAAATGGGGCAAGCTAGCCCAATCACAGCAAAAAAAAAACATTGTCCCCGATTTCCTATTAGCAGGGAGGAAGTGCCCCCCTAAAAAGGGGGGGAAAAATGGTCAAAAAAAAATGGTCCCAAAAAAATAAAGGTTTGGGGGACCTTGTACCCGTAAGGGGTCCCCCTTTTTCCCCCTTAGACCAGTATTTTACCATATAATAGAAAAAGCACTATCGTATCAAATATACTAGGTTTCCCATCCAAAAATAGGAAACACTCGCCCCCGGAAAAAAGGGGGAACCCCCCCCTCCGGGGGAATCCCCCCTAACTAACTAAAAATTTTTACGTAAAAACATTTAAGAAAACCCGCATAAGGTTTCCCGAGCGTTTCCCCCAAAAATATGGTTCTTTAAGGGGGGTAATTTAAATTTTTTCTTGATGAGAGATGATGATGGTCCAAAATTATGGCAAAGACAGGTATTTATAAATTTTACAGTTGCATATTTGTATAGTGGCTATATGTGTTGAGGCCATTTTTTTTGTATTTTAAAGGGTAATTATTTTAATTTCATATTATTAAAGGGGTTTTTGTTTTAGGAAAAATTTTTTTTTTGATCTGTGTTTAAAAAAAAGATGACAATGTAAGACGTATGAAAATTTAGTTTTGGTTTTTGTAGTTCGGGCAGTTCAATAACTCATATATTTTGATTTTCGTGCCCACTCCCCATCTGGGAATTTTTTTGTTAAAAAGGGGTTGGGCCCACTTAAATTGACCATATTTAAAATTGGGTTTTTCCTTGGGAAAATATTTTTTTTTCCTTGTTTTCAAAACCCAACTTGCCTTTAACACCCCCAGTTGCCAAATGGAAATGGAAAAGGGTTTATGCCCAAAATGATTGGGGGTTTTTCGTCCATTGTAGAAAGGCCCGGCCCCCATCCCCTTTTAGTTTGACAAAAAATTGATTTTTCAGGTTTCTGTTCATTGGGTCTGGGGTTATTTGGCAAAATGTGCCCTTTTTGTTTGTTTAAAATTCCGGGCTTTCTCTGATTTGGTTTTTGGGGCCCATTTTTTTGGGGGGTTGGGGGGGGGTGTTTAAAATTCCTTTCCCCTTTTTTATTCCTCCCGATGAAGGTGGGTTTTTGCCAAAGCGAAAAAGCCGGGGCCGTGCTTTTTTTTTTTTTTTTTTAAATGGGTACCCTCTCCCTTTTATAAATTTTTTTAAAAAAGTTTTAGTTTTTTTCCCACTTTTTGGGACCCGTTTTTTATTTCATACGTGGGGCCCCGATCCCTTTTTTTTTGCATTTAATTTTTCAATTTTTAATGAAGTAAGGAAATGGGTGGGTTGGCCCCCCCAGACCCCAATCCAATTGAATCTTGTGGGTTTGAGTTGAAGAAAAAGCTGTTTTTCGTTTCCAAGTCTATTTTTACACCAGGAGTGGGGAAAAGTTGAAAACTGATTGAAAAAAGCCCAGAAGTATTAAAACAATGTTGATAGCCCCAAAAGGGGGGATTTAAAAAAAAAACTAAAAAAAAATTTAAAAAAAAATAACCTTTTTATTTTTAGCAGCAAAGGAGTAACAATGCGTTTTAAAAACAAGGGAAACTGCAGAATAAGCAGTGATAAAAGTTGCAAGTCAAATTTTTTTATTAAGAGGTAAAATGATTGTCTGTTAACTGGTGATGGGTTTGCCTCACGTTCCCAAAATTGTAGTGGGGTGGGGGGTTTTGGAAACTTAAGTTCAGTGTATGTTCTACCCAAATAGCTTGATTATTGTGTCATAAAAAATAATAAAAAAACCTGATGATTTCCATTTTAATACGGAAGTATCTCTTAAACATGTGTTTGTATGAGGGAGGGGATTCGGGGGTTGAGGTTGGGGAAAATTTAAAGGGGTTTGGGAAATTGGGGTTGGCTTAACCCAATCACAGCCCCGGAGATAGGCCCCCCAAAAAATTCCCCTTTCCGTGGGCCCCGGGAGGTACAGCAATCCCACACAGATCCATTTTATGGTTTGAATGTGTACCCACAGAAAATATAGCTCTTAATATATATTTTCCATTTTAATTTTTAAATTTAAAGTTGAATTTTAAAAAGGGGTTTTTTTCCCCAGCCCGTAAGGGTTTCCGTTTTAAGAGGGCCCCGAGAATACTTTTCTGTTGGCCTCCGAAAAACCCCTAATGGCTAACTCCCTCCCGACTCTCTAACACATACACATTTCTGTCACTTCGTACAATTCGGCACTTATCTATATCTTATGTACTGTCTGGGTGGCAGGTCCATCCGAAGTCTGTATAAACCACCCTATATTTATGTCACATGGCTGGACCATTGTAAACCTAGCACTTCTTACCCTTCGCCTCACCCGTATTCCCTAAGAGATTGTATCCTCTTGCGAGCAGGGTTCTCACACCTGGTGTCTCATCTTTAAATAGCTTTTCATTATGTAATGTATGTCTTTTTGTCTGTACCTATACCCTCCGAATTGTAAAGTGCTGCGGAATATGTTGGCGCTATATAAATAAAGGTTATTATTATTATTATTATAGTTAAAGGGCTTTTGCCACAATCTCATTTCATTCCTCCTGCATCCAGCTCTTCAGCTCTGTGTGCTCAGAAGGGGGCGTGTGTGATTTGTTTTAATTGCATATCAGGTGACCCAGCAGGATGACATCACCAGGCCTTTCCTCTCTCTAGTAAAAGAAATGTCTGTTTATGTATAGAATTATAAGTAGCTACACTATAGCTCAGAGGTAATGTTTTTGCTTTACAGCACAGGGTTCCTTGGTTCAAATCCCTGCAGGAACTTAACCTGTGAATTTTTTTTCCTCTTTATCAATGCACATTCCTGATTGAGGGTTCTTTTTTGATTTGCACTGTTTGACTTATTACTAACTAGTCCAAAGGACAGGAGTAGAGTGACAGCACCTGGGGTTTGAACACTCAGTAGCTAGCTGAGAAGAGAGGTGATGCCTGAGCATGTGCGACCAGGACTGAGGATAAAAAAAATAGTGGTAATTGCAACTCGAGAGCTTCGTATGCTCCGCTCGTCTTCACTTTCGGGATCTTGTCTCGAGACACAGGAGAGGCTAGCGCTCTTTTCACCAACTATGGTGATGAGAAACCGAAAATGAAATAGAAGCGAATGTTGGGAAGCTTCAGAGCTGCAGCAGCTGTGGGTTGGGAGGTAAACATTACTTTCTTTGATTTTTTCCTCACCCTGGCAATATTTAAAAATAATTTTATGAAACTAGACAACGCCTTTATGACTATTTTTGGCATAATAAGCTGTTCAACCACCTCTTCTTTCTACGGACTCACTCCTGTACAACATATATCCAGGTATGGTTATTTTCCAGTCATAACCTTGAACCATGCTATTGCAACCAGATCCAAAGGATCCCTAGATCTATTAGCTCGTTAGATTGATGTCTAAAATACAAACTTTATAGTATAAATTGTATTTATATATGTTACTTAGTATAATATTCTTCTTTTCCTAATACACTTTTTAATGTTCAATCATTATTCATTAAAATATAGCAATGTAATAGGCCCTTATACATTATAGGCTTTACAAGTTACTTTATATAAGGAGTTTAGGCCGTAGCTGTTTAATGAGTATTAATAAATAGTGTTGAGCGATTACGTTGGCCATCGACATCGGTCGATGGTCGATAGTCGACCATCATTGACAAGATAGTCGATGGTCGATGGTAGATTATGATTGATGACCATTAAAGTCTATGGGAGAGCAACAACACCTTCATTCTTACACCCAAACAGGGCTGGAGAAGCTGGAATTAACATCCACAACAGTCAAATGGATACGTGCTACATCTTAGGCAACACACTTAGGTTATAAAAGCCACAGAAAAAAATCACAGACCATTCCACTATCCTGTCTTGTACCACAGCATGACCCTTAAACCTGCATGACCCACAAATTAAAAAGTGACAGAAGGCAGTATTATTTGAATCCATCATTTTACTTGAACTGGACATTGAATTTCCCCGTCCTGGGCCACAGCATGAGCCCAAACCTGCATGACCCCCACATTTAAAAAGTGCCGGAAAAAGGAGTCTTTCAACCACCATTTTAGTTTCACTGGACATGACTATCCC